>BPTQ01000008.1:56554565-56568211 GCA_019973895.1 Chrysanthemum seticuspe | reverse complement strand
AGAGAGCACGAGCCTAAATACAGACTAAACCTAGGAAAAATGCACAAAAATGTATAGGTATGGACGTGTTCGTGTTTGAGTTCTTTTGGTGTTTATAATCGTTATTTGCCGAGAAAGAACCAATAAAACCCAGATAAAACTGTTTCTTTTCCATACACAAAATCGTGTATGGTTTTATGGGGTCTGCTTTGGTAACGGCACAGGAGTGCGTTACGGTAGTTGAGTGCGAAGATTTTGGTTCCTAAAGTTAGAGAAAGATGATTTGGATACTTCTTCATCGTTTCTAAGGAGTTTTCTCTAATTCTTTGGGGATTAAGATTTTTGCGGGGCAAATGGAAAATTTAGTGTATATATCTATATTGCTAATTCGTGTAAGGCCAATACTTACTGCTGAAAAATGTTTGAGTTATTGATCGACATGAAAGTTCAACAAACCGTCATTCATAACCGGAATGTGCTTAATCGTTATATCTATATATGTGATTTAAAAGGTAAACGGGGCGTTTTTAGAATTAGGGGTTTCTTAATCTCTTTTGAGGAATCTTTGCTACTTCTTCATAGGTTTAGTAGAAAGAGATTGAAATCCTTGGTTTTAGAAGCGTGAGTTGATGGCATTGCGTGAGGACACGGCAATGGTTTCGTCTGGGGTATTTTGGTATGTGCTAAAACACATACCTTTTCTTTGTCAAAATAGACCCAAAATAACCAAGAAAGAGCCGTTTATTGCTAATATTTGTGGTTTTCTTGAGTTTGTGCTTGTGCAGGTATGGATATGTAAAAACACGTAAAAAGGATCCAAATCAGACATAAATCCGAGCACGAGAGATTAAGAGAGCTTAAGCTGAGCCGGAAGGTCAGAATTATGCATTTTTGAAGATTTCCAATCTCTGAGGATGATTTGTGAAGATTTGATCAAAGTTTGAAGAAATGTCAGAAATGGCTCCTCAAGTTTCAGCATTTGTCAGAAATGACCCTTGAAGATTCAGAAATTTGCAAATCAGTCCCTAGATTATTTATGATTGACAAGAATGGTCCTTGGAGGAGATTTTCAGAAGTACACCTTTGGTCCCTCAAAAATACGGATGTACATGTTTGGTCCCTATGGTTACAAATCTATTATCACCACTAGTCCAAGTTAGTCCAATATCCAAGTGTTATTTATCCATGACCCAATATCCTCTTAACATGTCTCGGCCCAAATCCAATCCAGTTAACACTTTATATAACCCGGCCACGTGAGAATACCAAGACCCGAAATCCACCCTTTTACCCGAAATAAACCCATGTCAACCCATTTGCACCCGGTCAAAGTTTTTGAAAAACATTAAAATAACACAAGCGCGCCCCAAACACCCCCTTCTCCCTGTCTCACCCAAATACACCCAAACGCACCCCATTCACCACCATATCACCTCCCAAACATAAACCTCGTACTAAGAATCTATCTAGAAGCCTTATCCCAGCTGACTTGTCAGATAATGATGACCACGTGGACAAATGGCACATCATTAGTGGCCGAAACACCTCATTGAGCTAAATGGTGCAATTTGATTGGTGCAAGTGATGATGGAAGGAATGAATGGCTCAGAATCAGCCTTCTAGGCTCTTCTCAAAGGATCCCAAGACCTCCTCCTCAAGGCTATAAATAGGACCCTTATGATCACATTGTATTCGTGTAGTGTAGTAGTAATTCACCTTTCAATTAAGCTTTTATTTCTTGTATTTTTCAAGTTTTCAGTGATGGTTTCTTAAAGTTATTTAGTCTCAGTTTGTTTTGTAATCTCACTTTAAGTTTTAAATAAAGTTTCAAGTATTTCATTTCTTGTTTGATCTTAATCCGTACTATTCCATTGATTCAAGCTTTAAATATTGTTAGTTTAAGCTCATATAAGCTCTGAATAGCTTATGTGAGCTTGTTTTATCCATCTTATTTTGGTCTTGTTCAGTTTTTATAAAAATCAAAAAAGAGTCAACATAAGTCAAACTGCTTATTTGCTTATTTCTTTTGCTTATTCACTTCTGAAACAGCTTTTTCTCTTATTAAATAAAGTGTCTACACTATTGTCTTTTAAGAATCCAAGCTTAATAACCCTCTCTAGGCCAAATCTGCCAAACACTCTTGAATAAGGGGTGTTTGGCACTGTGGGTTTTTCACCACACTTGGTTCCTTTTGGGTATGCTTAAGCTCTAACTAAGTCCTATTTGTGTTAAATAAGCTGTCTTAACCATCTCTCTTTGGTTTTTAGTAGTATAAAGTCTGAATATCAAAGTGCGAGTCTATAGGTTTAGTCTAAATAGCATCTTTGCAAGTAGTAGCATAAACCAGTTTTCATTGTCGTTTTGGAAGTCATTTGGTCCTAGTTAGTTTGTCTTAAAGTTCTAAGTCAGTGTCAAATTAGTTCAAAAAAGCATTTGGGTCAGTTTGGTATTTGGGTCACTATCTTAGGTTTCTGTCAAAACAGTTTTGTAGGTCACTTTCTCTAGCTATTTTTAACTGTCTTAATCATCTCAAAAACCCAAAAAAATTAGTTTTATGAAGAGTTTAGCAGTTATAGTTGGCTTATCATCAGTTTTCAAGAATTTCCAATAACTTTAACAAGCTCAAATCTAGTCTTTCAAATCTGTCCAAACTGTTATCAGCAAAACAGAATCTTTACAGTCCTTGAGTACCCTTTATATCAGATCTCATCACTCCTTCATTTGAGCTTCAAAACTTTTAAAAATTGGTTTTTTGTACTCTCTGGTACATGGTTCAAATCTGATCTAGCTTATTTTGGCATAAGAAACTGGTTTGCTAGCTTATAAATAAGCTCAAAAGTTGTCCCATTTTCTGCTATAACTGTTGGAATTTGAGGTTTCACAGTTAGCTTATAGAGCTTATTAGACTTTAGGACTAGCTTAAATTACTCCTAGATACCTTAGTTTAGATAGCTTATTAGGTCTCCTTCCCCCTATAGCTTATTTGTAGGATTGCTTAGCTTATTAGCTTATTTCTCTAAGTAATTTCCATTTTAGCTCAATCATCCCTTAATCACTAGCCTACTGCATGCTCCCATAGTTCCATCACTATCATTTTAAGGTTTCTTTAGGTTGCCTTTAGCTTAAATTTAGTCTAGGAGCCTTTTGCTTATTTAAAAGTGCTTATTTTAGCTTCAATTACACTGCAGCTCTGATTTCTGTCACATAAGCACTACATTTCTCATTTTTCATAGAACCAGAATAGCATTTTAGAATTTTCCTGAGAATTTCATCATTTTTGGTCACTGTTTAGTATTTTTCTTAATTAAAAATAGTTTTTAATCACTTTTAATTAGCTTTTATTGCAAATAATTAAGAAAAAGTTCAAAAAAATAATTTTTCAATTTTAATAGTTTAAGATAAATATAAAAAGCATAAAAAAAAATTTCCATATTTTTCCCCTTTTATTTTGTATTTTTCACAATTTAAATTAGATTAAAATAGTTTTAAATTAGTAGAAAATAGAAAATTAACCTGAAAAATACAAAAATAGTTTTGAAAAGTCTCTTATGATATTTTAGATTTTTAGAGAATAGTTTCATATTTTTCTCCCTAAATTTCATAATTTTTAGAATTTTAATTTAGTTTAATTAGTTAAAAATTAGTTTTTAATTTAAATAAAATCCAGAAAAAAAAAATCCAAAAAAATAGTTTTAATTCTAAATTAGTTTTCAAATATCATTTCTAGAGTAAAAGTAATTTTAGGCATTTTTAGGGTATAATTTAGACGTAGTTGCATTTTAATTACGTTTTACTATTTACGTTTTAGTTATATTCGCACTTAGGATTTCCCGTAAAATAGATTCCCTTAATTACTTTCCCCATTCCCGTAGTTTATAAAATCAAAATCATTAATCCAAAACATCGAGCAATTAATATCCAAACCAAGAACGACGTTGGCAATTCACGCCTCGTTGGGAAAACGATTCGGGTTGACTAATCCGTATTACACGATCACACACGGGATTTGATTTATTATTCTTTTTCCTAAGAGAATTTGAATCTATCTTCGTGATTATTTTTGATATCGATATTGAGGTTTTATCCATACACATAACCCCTAAGCCTTCAATTTCTTGAAATCAATCACCTTTGTTCAGCATGCCAATTGGGTAAAAGCATGAAGTATGCCCATAAACCCAAACCTACTAACTCTGTCACAGAAGCTCTTCATACAATTCACATGGACTTATGTAGACCCATGAGAGTGCAGAATATCTTTGGGAAGAAATATATGTTAGTTGTGGTTGATGATTTCTCTAGATTCACCTGGGTAAAGTTCTTAAAGACAAAGGATGAAACTCCAGATATCATCATCAAACTCATAAAACAGCTGCAGGTTCATTTTAACAAAACGGTCAGAATCATCCGAACAGACAATGGAACTGAGTTTGTTAACAAACAACTTAGTGAGTTTTATGAAAGTATTGGAATCAGTCATCAAAGAAGTGTTCCTCGAACTCCTCAACAGAACAGTGTAGTTGAAAGACGAAATCGAACTCTTGTGGAAGCCGCAAGGACTATGCTGATTTACTCAAAAGTTCAAATGTTCCTCTGGGGTGAAGCCATCGCCATTGCATGCTACACCCAGAATCAATCCCTGATTCACACTGCTCATGGAAAAACTCCATATGAACTTATCCACAACAGAAAACCTAATCTTTCATTCCTTCGTGTGTTCGGTGCATTGTGTTATCCAACTAATGAGGGCCAAGATTTAGGCAAACTTAGAGCTAAAGCAGACATTGGAGTATTTGTAGGTTATGCATCAAACAGAAAAGGATACCGAATCTACAACAAGAGAACCCGAAATATCATGGAAACAATTCACGTCACGTTTGATGAGTTGACCGGTCAAATGGCTCCTGGACAATCCAGTTCAGGACCCGCACTTCAAAACAGTCCCATTGGTTCATACCTTGTACCTAATTCTTCTCCAGCAACTCCATATGTACCTCCATCTGAAGATGATTTAAAGAAATTATTTGATCCTATGTTTGATGAACTTTATGAGCCAAGTACTAATGAGGTGTCGATTCCTACAACAGAGGCTGCTCATATTCCTGTGATTGAAGTCAATCCTTCAGTCTCAATATCATTAAGTCAAGAAGCGCCTGCTGCTGATCCTTCAGTCTCATCAACAAATCATCATTCTTCAAATGTACATCATGGAACTGTTTCTGGCATCAATGATGAAGTTAATCCCTTTGCTAGTCCTGAAGATGCTCCATTTGAAAACATATTTGCTCCTGAATCTTCATCAGAACCATCTTCTTCAGGAGACATCGACTCTGCTACTTCAGTCCCTCAACAACTACCACATGAACACCTCAGAAAATGGACTCACGATCATCCATTAGACAACATCATTGGAAATCCCTCTCGTCCAGTATCCACACGGAAACAACTTGCAACCGATGCCTTATGGTGCTTCTTCAACTCTGTACTCTCTAAGATCGAACCAAAAGATGTTAAAACCGCCATGAATGAAGATAGCTGGTTCAATGCCATGCAAGAAGAAATTCATGAGTTTGATCGACTTGATGTATGGGAGTTAGTACCTGCTCCAGATTGTGCTATGATTATTGCTCTAAAATGGATCTTCAAAGTGAAACTTGATGAGCATGGTGATGTGTTGAAGAACAAGGCTCGATTAGTTGCTAAAGGATACCGTCAAGAGGAGGGTATTGACTTTGAAGAATCTTTTGCTCCTGTTGCTCGAATCGAGGCAATCAGAATCTTTTTGGCTAATGCTGCTAGTAAGAACATGGTAGTCTATCAGATGGATGTAAAGACGTCATTTCTGAACGAAGATCTTAAAGAAGTCGTCTACGTCAGCCAACCTGAAGGATTTGTGAATCAAGAGCATCCTACTCACGTTTATCGTTTGAAGAAGGCTCTTTACGGGTTAAAGCAAGCTCCAAGGGCATGGTATGATACACTATCAAAGTTTCTTCTATCTACCGGATTTAGCAAAGGAGCAGTTGATCCAACATTGTTCACCAGGAAGTCAGGCAAACATTTAATTCATGTTCAAATTTATGTTGATGATATCATCTTTGCCTCGACTGACCCCAATGAGTGTGACCGTTTTTCAAATGAAATGAGTTCAAAATTTCAAATGTCAATGATGGGACAAATGTCATTTTTCTTGGGATTACAAATTTCACAAAGTCCCGGAGGCATTTTCATAAATCAATCTAAATATGCAACTGAGATCTTAAAGAAATTTGGATTTGATTCAAGTGATTGACCAAACGAAATATCGTAGTATGATTGGATCCCTGATGTACCTCACTGCTAGTAGACCAGACATCTTGTTCGCTGTTTGCATGTGTGCTAGATACCAGGCTAAGCCTACTAAAAAGCACCTTGAAGCGGTTAAACGGGTCTTTCGGTATCTCCAAGGAACCATCAATATGGGACTTTGGTACCCGAAGGACACCGGTATGTCACTAACAGCCTATGCAGATGCTGATCATGCAGGATGTCAAGATACTCGTCAAAGTACGTCTGGAGGTGCTAAGTTTTTGGGTGATAAGCTTGTGAGCTGGTCTTCAAAGAAGCAAATGAGTACCTCTATTTCCTCTACAGAGGCTGAATACATAGCCATGTCATCATGTTATGCTCAAATCCTATGGATGAGATCCCAATTATCTGACTATGGCTTTGAATTTAACAAAATCCCTCTGTACTGTGATAATAAAAGTTCTATTGCTCTCTCATGCAACAACGTACAACACTCAAGAGCAAAGCACATCGACATTCGACATCATTTCATCAGGGAACAAGTGGAAAAAGGTGTGGTGGAACTCTATTTTGTGAGGTCTGAATACCAGTTAGCAGACATCTTCACCAAAGCTCTTCCTAGAGAACGTTTTGAGTTTATTCTTCCACGACTTGGCCTTAAAAGCCTTCAACCAGAAACACTCAAACGTCTTCAAGAGGAAGAAGAGGAATAAAAGGTTTTCTTCATCTATCTCTTGTATATATCTATTCGAAAAACAAAATACAAAATTATAAAACCTTCAAAAATCAAATAGAAAAATATAAAACTTTAAAAAAAAAAAAAAAAAAAAAAAAAAAAAAAAAAAAAATCGAAAAATCTTCAAAAAATATTGTCATTTTTGTCATGTCTTTCTCAATTCGATAATATCTACGGCCTTTGTGCTGTCATTCAAAGAATGACACGGGACTTTAGATATTGTTCGAATTTTTTTATTTAAAAAAAAATAAAATAAAAAAAAATTCAAAAAATAAAAAAAAAAATTTGGGAGAAAGAGAAACAATGGTTTATTGTCATTTCAGGAAGTAACCCATTTTTAAAGAAAGAACAGAGCCATACTTTATCATGTTTTCAAAATTCCATGCTCTGATTCTATTAACATTCATCTGCTGAAAACTAACTGCTTTGAAAAATAACTCGGACTCTATTTTTGATAATCATCTGGACTTATTTGTCAAAATATCTATCTCTCAATCAACAACCTATGTCATTGATTGAGGGGGAGAATGATTTCAATTAAATCAAAAAGTTATTTGTCATTCAATTGTTTTCAAAAGATATTCATGCATGTTTAATCAATGGAGTTTAAAGTCTTAATATCCGATTCTTGTCAGCTAAAACGTTTTTCATAATCAAGTCACAATTCTCCTTAAAAAGCTTTCAAAATCAATTTAAATCTACAGAGATCACAAACCTCAAATGATTTGATATTTGTGATCGGGGGAGAATTTGTGATTGAAATTGAATTTAAACTGACAATTCGGTAAATGGTTTTATAAGAATGTACAAGCTCTCCTTCCCACATGTGACAAACGATTTCAAATTTTCCATGCACATGTTGAGGGGGAGCATCTATCTTAAACCACAAAGATCCGAAACGTGATCAATTTATATCAATGTGCATGTTCCCTCTAGTATGTGCAAAAATCTTTTCAAATCTTAATGTACATATTGAGGGGGAGTAAAATCAAGAAAACCTCATCCTTCCCCAAAATGCTTTATCTACTTGATTCGATTAGGGAAGTGATGTTGATATCTTTTAGAAAATGGTTATTAAAGAAGTTAATTCTTTCTCTTGCCTCCATGTGCAAAACGATTTCAAATACTTGATGCACATGTTGAGGGGGAGTTCTCGTTCTAAAATTATCAAAAACAATTCAGGTACAAAAATGCTTTGATAATATATCATAAGTATCTGGATTGATTTTCAAATGGTTTTCAATTGGTTCCAAATGGCAGATGAACAATACCAAATAGACCGACCAACTTTACTTTATGTACGGTGATATAAGGATGATAAGGTTAGGTATTTGTTCCCATGATCCGCCAGAACCGGAGGGATCTACCCAGGGACTATCCACTAGTTAGTGTAGAGTTCTTAGGTATGATGATAAAAGGAGAAAAATGAGATATGGGAAGAGTGCGGACTGAGACTGAGCTAGTACTGGAATAAACCCAACAAGGTTCTAGCTATGAAGTCTTGGTAAGCACTGAAGGGGTTGAAGAATTAAAAAGAAATGAATGGGAAAAGGGTGAAAACAAATAGCCCTCCATTGATTCAACCTTAGGGCAGAAACCGGGTTCAATTCATTTGCTACTGGCGGTTACCAAGGTAACACCGGTATTGAAGACAAGACGTCATGGACCCAGTGACGCACTGCACTTCAATCTTCCCAAACCACTCAAGTTCCTCTTAAAAGGGCTTGTTTCATTCTCACGGGGAACCTACATTATCTATCGACTTTCTCTTAGAGATTGTTGATATTGAAGAAGGAGACCCTCTCCCTAGTCTCTGATACAGGATCCAAATATGCACAAATTGAGTCTAGAGCCACGAGATCATCAATAAATCTCATTAGGACACTTTCAATGAAGACTCTCTGTTTCACATAATGTGGAAAGAGAGATTATATCTTGAGTCCTACGCATTATCCTTGTGGTATTGCCAGAACATCTGAGTGATATGCAAACATATTCACAATGAAGATGGAAAGCCCTCTGGAGCCAACATCAAACAAGCTCCTGGTGGGTGGCATGTGAGATCTATTCAATAGATCAACCATGTGACAACTGAACAGAAACAATGGGGCGATTCAATCTTTTGAATCAATCCTGGTTCAGGTTATGGATTGACGGATACCTTTGAAAAACCGGTCATTGTGCTTAAAAACTCTTTTCTTTAGCACATTGACCGTGTTCGAATATTTCAAATCAAAAGGTGTTTTATGATTGATAATTGATTTTCATTAAAACCTTCGTTGTATTGCAAAAACAATTTCTATTGAGCAATACACGATTGTCTTTCAAATCTCTTTTCATCAATCAATGAATTTCTATTCGCTGGTTCACTCACTCCGTGTTGTCTTCTTTGAGATGTTCCAGTTTGAGAACAGCTAGAGCAGCTGCGAAACCCTGTCAAGGAAATTCTTCAGAATTATACCTGATCACAGGCAGTACTTGTACTGATCAACGGGGAACCGTGGGCCGTGTACCTCAATTCAACGAAAGTGATCAAAGACACTTTCGTGCACTTTATTGCTAACTGTTTTATGTAGGAACACCCGACGTTTGCAGCTGATCAGAATGAAGCGGTCAATCCATAGCCGCATGCTCACACTACACATTCATCTCAAAAGAAATCATGATAAGTGCATCAATGACTCTGATATTTTCACTCCATGCTTCTGCTACGCTGCTGCCAATATCATGAATCAACGAAAGCTTCCGTTACTCTGATGAGAAGATATCATGATCCAGAATGTGAGCATGTCGGTCCGAAAGTCACAACATCACATAATACCAACACCACAATGGATGTATCAGAGATTTTTGTTAGCTGATGATCTCAAAAGCTGGCTTAAAATTATTATCACGTGGATCAGTAAAAGACCTCCACTTGGATTAACCAAACATGCAATGAGTGGAATCAATGACTACGAGCTTCGGAGCAAAGTACTACATCAAGAATGCAAGAACAATTGTTAATGTAATATCTGTTTGTATTCAATGTAATTTTAGTATATGTTTGAGGTGACCTCCCTTAGGGGGAGATTGTTAGGAATTAGAAATTCCATGTATTAAAGAGTCGGTCACCTCAAGTATATGTAATCGTTAGAAAGCTCGTAGTCGTAGTTATTTTAATCTAAGTAGTATTTAGTTAAGTAACACCGTGGAGGACGGACGGGTCTTTACCCACTGTATGCCTGATCCACAGCCCGTTGTGTGGCGTTTTATTGTAAGACTATAAATACTCTCTACCTTCCAAGGTAGAGAGTTGGAACTCATAATAAGAATTTTCTTTCTCTCACTAAAGTTCCCTAAACCTCTAACTTTCTCTCTCTAGAACTCACCTTTATACGCCCACTTTGTGTTATGGTTTGATGTGTATGTGAAATCCAATATCCTACAATATCCTAATAAGTATCCTTCTTCAGACTTGCCATCAAACTTCCCCAGATTATCAATGGTGTTTAAAATAGTGAGAGGGCATCCAAAAGGCTTCATAAAACGAATGTTGGGTTTATTGCCCATCAGCAATTCATAGGGTGTCTTCATCTGTGGTTTGGTGACTGAGACTCTGTTAAGTACATAGCACGCAGTACTTACAGCTTCTGCCCAGAATTGAATAGGTAGATGGGAATCTGCTAGCATTGTTCTTGCTGCTTCAATCAAAGTCCTATTCTTCCTCTCTGCAACACCATTTTGCTGTGGTGTTCTTGCAATACTAAACTCCCTTTTTATGCCTTTGTTTGCACAAAATTCATCCATAAGCTTGTTCTTGAATTCAGTCCCATTATCACATCTAATACCTCTAACCTTGAGTCTCAATTGATTTTCAAGAGCTATTATGAGTGTCTGAATAGCATCAAAAGTATCATCTTTAAAACCCAAAAAGAAAACCCAACTGAATCTACTGCAATCATCTGTAACAACCAAACAGTACTTTTTCTAGTTTAAACTTGCCACAGAGACAGGTCCAAACAAATCCATATGTAACAGCTCCAATGGTTCTCTAATAGTTCTCTCCTCAAGCTTCTTGCAGGAAGCTTTGTGTTGTTTACCCTTCTTGCATGCCAAGCATGATTGATCATTCTTGTAAGTCTTTGAAGGTAAACCTCTAACTAGATTGCCTTTGACCAGTTTGTTGATATTCTTGAAATTAACATGGCCCAATCTTCTATGCCATTGATGTGCCTCTTCAGATGTTGCTTTAGCCACCAAACATGTGGCTCTTCCATAAGAATGTAGACTCTTCATGTCTAAACTATACACATCATTTGTCCTTGGTACTCTAAGGACTACTAATTCATCATCAACAGGCTTAAAATCAGAGGAAAGGATGGGACATTCTGTGTCAGTGAATAACACAGGATGCTTTTTATCACAAATTTGAGAGACTGATAACAAGTTGAACTTAAGCTCCTTCACATATCTAACATTCTCAAAGTCTATAAGCCCTGCTTTGATAGTTCCTTTGCCAGTAATCATTCCTCTATTGGGATCATTCCCAAATGCAACTCTTCCTCCACTAATATTTCTAAAATCAGACAGGATCTCTTTGTCTCCTGTCATACTCCTAGAGCAACCACTATCCACAATTAGATGATCTTTAAGTTCCTCTTCTGGGTTGCCCTGCACACAAAGAAAAGAGTTAGTGATTTTTAGGAACCCAAGCCATTACTGACTTGTGTTCCCCTTGTGGACTTACAAACTCAAATTCTTTGAGTATGTAATTCCCACTATCTTTCAAATGATGATCCAGAATTATCTTTTGATCTTTAGCATGTGGATTTTCAAAACTTTCTGATTTTTCAACATAAATATCTTTTACAAGATTATTAGCTTTTTCTTGTATCACAAAAGCATCAGATTCACTTTTTGTTGAAAGTACTGTTTGTCCCTCAGTAGTACCTTCCCTCTTAACCCATTCTGGTTTAACACGTGGTTCCTGTGATCTAGATCCCCTATGTGAATTGTAATACCTTCTAGGTTGATAGTGAGATCTCCTAGGATTCCTTTTCCAAATAGTGTGATCAGTACCTTGTTTTGGCTAAGCAGTACTTTGGAAAGTACTGTGAGATACTGAAGGTTTTGAAAAAGGTCTTCTCTGATGTGGGTATCTATGATCTGGTGTAAAGTTTCTGTGATTAACCCTGTTTGAATTATTCCAAACTGGTTTGTGCTCTCTAGGTTTGTGGTTGGCAGATCTGTTCTTTGGAAATTTGCTAAGGTATTTGATGAGTGTGTGAATACTCATCATTTTTGTACAAAATAAACTGCAAATTCATCTGAAAACACTCAGAAACACATCAAAATGATCAAAATATCACAAATCAGTGTTTTATGTGTTTTAAATGCAAAAATATCAAAATCAGATGAAAAACATATCAAATTTGCAAAAATTGCAGTTTTAGTCCCCCAACTTTCTAAAGTTGTCAAAACTAGTCCCTGAGTCAAAATTTCAAAAGAAAAATCACCAAAGGTCCTTTTAAAATCATAAATTGTCATGTTTAGTCCTTTGGTGGAAAATCCAAAAATATTTGAGGAATTGCAGTTTTGGTCCCTGAACTTTTAAAATGGTCAAAAATTAATCCTTGGAATTTTAAAGTGGCAATTATGATCCTTGGATTATGTAAAATGGCAAGTTAGGCCCTTGGATAATAATTTCAGAAAGTGCACATTTGGTCCCTGGAATTTCAAAAGTTACAAGATTGGCCCTTGTGTGTTACTTAGCCAACCGGACCCTAATTAATACCCTTGGCCCAAACAAATTACCCAATCCAATTGCTCCAGCCCAACCCTGTACCCGTTTTTTAACCCGAATCCAAACCAACCCTTATTATTAAAACCCCGGTCAAATGGGTTTGACTATCCCTTTCCCTCCCAAGTCACGGGCACACCAAAGCCATCATCACCAACATGCCTGCAAACCTTCCTGTCACACTCCACCATTTCCATCATCACCTCTACAACCCCCCCCCTCCAAACAGATAGAGCCAAGGATCATTTATTGCATCCCATACCTACCCTGCTCAAGCTACAGCTATTAAAATGAATTTGGCGCCAAATTTACTTTGAATGGCTAGGATCAGTTTCAGTGATCCTATGGTCAGTTTTATTGGTGGGATCTTTTCAGAAAGGAGAGAGAAGGGTACTTGGGTGTATAAAAGGGCAAGAGAAGCAAGAAGAAAGTAGCTAGCTTTTATTTTTGAAAAAATGTATGTCGAATTAGTAGTTCTCAAGTCTTAACTAGTTTGTACTTGTATTTTAAAGTTTACTTGTCTTAAATAACAGTTTCTAAATGTATTCCAACTTTCTTTAAGCATCAATTAAAGTTCTTGTTCAATTTCAAACTTTTTATGTACTGTTGAAATCATTAGTTTCCCAATCCTATTTACAAGCTTCTGATAACTTACTTGTCAGCTCAATAGTGATGGTTCATGGGAAGAGAGAGGAAAGACTTTTCTAGGGTGGTTATTTTGACTGGTATCCTAGTGACTTTGACTAGGATCGGTAAGTTTCATTTAAACCGCGGTTTAAGTAAAATTATCGACATCGAACTCGTCCCATCCATACCCTACGTTATTTACTAGGAACCGAGATAGACAAACCTCCCCCCCCC
>BPTQ01000008.1:56529096-56551159 GCA_019973895.1 Chrysanthemum seticuspe | reverse complement strand
AAATTGATAAATTATTAATTGGTTTTACGTTCTTTAATCCTTTATTTCGATCTTTTTACTTTAATACTTTACCTTTTCATCATAGTTCATTTGGTAATTTTTAGTAATTTAATTAGTTTTTAATAGTTTAAAATTCATATAAAATAGAAAAATAGTCAGAAAAATACAAAAATAGTTTTGAAAATTCTAGTTTGTTATTTTAGACTTTTCCATTTCATAATTTCATTTTTCTAGCTTTATTTCCTAATTTCTTGCATTTTGGTTAATTATTAAATAGTTAAAATTAGTTTTTAATTAATAATAATTAGATAATTAGTGATAAAAATAGTTTTCTTTTTCTAAAAAGTTTCTTTTATCAGAAGGATTGTAAAAACATCATTTTCATATTTTTAGGGTTAATATTGATTTAGTTTCACTTTTTATTTTGTACGTCGCGTAGATTTTAATTGAAACGTACGTTTTAGGTTTTAAACGTTCATCACTTTAAAAATAGTGATAGCGTTTATTTAATAGATTTTATCTTTTTTCCTCTCATTTGCATTTTATCCTTTGTATTTGTTTGATATTTCTGTAGTTATAATCAATTCATAATCTCTTTCTCGTTCAAACTTCTCGATCACTAGACGTTGATTGATCCATTGCACAACTCGCTGGGACATAACGACCCGGGGAGACTCTATACTCCTCTGATCTTCATTGATTTCGTGCTTAAGCTGTTTTAGGTTTTCTTACGCTTGCGTGAGAGAAACTTGACGGTTTTGCGCGCATCATGTCCAAAATAGAGTTGATGTGAATGAGATATCGGGTCTCAAAGTTAGGCATTCGGTACCATGCCTAAAGAGGAAAAGTAGTTTATTTTCAATCCCACATCGGTGGGATGAGTAAATTTAGAGGGAGTCTATTGTGTATAAATAGAGGCCCTAATTCCACAAGTTTTACACACATCAAATCAATAGTTATTATTGATTTCCAACATATGGAATACGCATCTCTTAAGATGAAATTCCAGGCAGTTTAGTTAAGTCCGACAGTACAACTTACTGTTTTGGCTGTTGTACCCTGGGAAACAGACGGCGAATCTGTTTTAAGGGAAGCGTGTCAAACACGTGCCTCGGCTTTTAGTGCTTCTTTGTTGATCTCTATTGGTGATCAAGTAAGTCTTTTGACTATTTTATTATTTTATTTAATTAAGGTTTATCTGCTTACATTCTGTTTGTATTTAATTTTCTGTTATTTATTTACTGTTAATTTTATTTATTGTAATTTAGATTTTATTAATAAAAGTGTAATCGTTTCCCTACACCTCCTACCCTCAGCGACTGAATCACCCACATTGGAGCCGACCGACACCGACCCTCTACGACCTCTTTGTCGACCGAACAAGTGCGGGCAACCTTAGAGATTCTTTGTCGATCTGAAATTTTGATATTGATCGCGTATGACCTCCCCAACGCTTATACGGGTTGGACGCGGACTAACCATGATTGCGTGAATGCACAAGGACACCCATATGGGGCGTTCGCGGACTAGATACGTACTCCGGCAATGGTCACTAAACCATTCCACGGATAATAGATACATCCGAAAGAGAACGCAACCGCGTCCGACATTAAAGGTAGGGAATCTCGCTCAGTCTTGGTGTACCACAGCCTGCAGTCCCCAAAAAGGGAAAGCGGGACAACTCCCGCCCAAAAACATCGCTGTCACAGCAACGGGACAAGCTCTGGAGTTGACCTACGTCACTCCCCACTCGCAAACTGTCACTCTCATGGCTCGTGACCTTGAGAACACGACAGAAAGGTCAACCATATAAATAGAGGACTCGCCACTATTCAAACGGTAACATCTACACACACTCTCTCTCTAGAACTAGCCTTATCTCTCTAAAACAATCACTTACTCTCACGTCAGAGGTTGACCGCGGAACCCCGTTCCGCGGTGAGACTAACGGTGTTGGTTTTCTTAGCAGCTTGCAATCAAGGATTATACTTAATACAAGATCTATTTCCTGGGAAGTTAGCATATACTAATCTTCATCAGGGGAGCACCCAGAATTGTATTAACAAGTTGGCGCCATCCGTCGGACCAGTGACATAACTGCGTTTCCAAAAAAAATTCTAATGAGCAATTTGGCAGAAAACCCCTCCCCTTCTCCTGAGCCGTCCACGGTCAGAAACACGGGAGGGAATGAAAAAGTGCAAGACACAGAAGAATACCACCCTAATACCGCGACAGACGCGTCAATAAGGGAGTTCTGCGAAAGGCACTACCATCAGATCTTGCCCTTCATGGCAGAAAAGGTCCATCAGGAAAAACTGGACCGGGTCAAAACCCGGCTGGATTTCGACGATGAGGCTAGAAATGAGAGATCTCGAGAACGCGCCCGGAATACTCGTCCAACATCTGAAAGAAAAGAGGCACCCAAAAGGAGGCGCGAAGCCAGTCCTAGTGCCAAGTCAGACCCGTCGGAGTATTCCAAGTCGCGAAGTGTCTTCTCGAGACTCAACAGTCGAGACGATGGGGGTTCTAGAGAAAAGAGCCGGTTGGAAACTAAGAGGCCGCGACGGGATGTATTCTCAAGACTGGAAAAGGAACGTCCGCACGTGTCCACGAGACTTGGTGACGAAAAACCAACCGTGTTCTCCAGACTCCAGTCAAAGGTTACTTCCCGTAGGCAACGCAAAAAAGAAACAGAGAAGCGAAGTAAACGGGACATGACTGGAAAGGATTCGGTCGATAGAAACCAACGGAGCCGGAGTGCTACCCGCGGCAGCGCTTCCCACTCGAAGTCTGGCAGAGGAGAAACATATCACTCGTGTCGCAGCAGAACCAGGGAAGTGTCCCCCCCTGAAAGCGAAGAAAGCACTGGAGGACATTGGAAGTCCACCCCGAAAAGAAAAGAACGGGAATCCGATGACCTCTACTCCCCGTATGACGTGGCTGACACAGACCCCTTTACCCACCGTATACGGAATTTTGAGTTCCCGAAAAGAACAAGAATGCCAGCTCACATTAGAACGTACGACGGGACAGGAGATCCGAAGGATCATTTGAAAATTTTCCAGACCGCGGCCAAAGTGGAAAGATGGGCCATGCCCACATGGTGCCACATGTTTAACTCCACCCTTATAGGGCACGCCCGCGGCTGGTTTGATGAGCTGCGTCTGGAGAGCATTGACAACTTTGAAGAATTGAGATCGAGTTTTCTCTCATACTTCCTTCAGCAGAAGAAGTATACGAAAGATCCTGTTGAATTACACCACATAAAGCAGCGGGAAGGGGAGTTCATGGAAGCATTCGTGGAACGCTTCAAGACAGAGAGCATGTATGTGAAGGGAGCCCCAGAGTGCATGAGAGTGTCCGGCTTTATGCATGGGATAACGAACCCGGAACTGATTAGAAGGCTCAATGACAACATTCCCCAATCGCAGGATGAATTATGGAAGGTCGTGAAAGCATTCCTCAGAGGTGAGGTAGCCGCGGCCAACCAGTCAAAGAAGAAGCACTCCCAGTGGAAGAACCAGGACGGAGGACAGAAAAGCATCCAGATCTTTGAAAGAAAGGGGGAGTTCAAGACCCGCTTAAGGCCGGAGAGGAAGAGGGGGGGACATGTTCACTCCGCTCACAAAGACACCGAAAGAAATCCTGGCCATGGATACGGTCAAATTCACAGCCCCCCCCCCCCCCCCCCCCCCGCCAATGTCCAGCCCGGTCGAGTCTAGGAATAAAGACAAATACTGTGACTTCCACAGAGAAAAGGGGCACAACACGGATGAATGCTATCAGTTGAAAAAACAGATAGAGGAGGCAGTCAGGTCTGGACAGCTCGCACATCTTGTCAAAGAAATCAAGAATGGAGCACAAAAGAATGGTGGTCCCAAGGGCGGAAAGAAGGATACCACGGCTAAGGACAAAGCTCACGCCATATACATGGTCCACACTTGGCAACGGTCAGTCAAACCCAAGCTGGATCCCGACGCGGTCTTGAACATGGAAATATCTTTTCCCCCCATATCCGGAGATGACTGGGACGAATACCCGCTGGTGATCAAGGCGGATGTAGAAGGGTGCACAATTCACAGGATGTACGTGGATAACGGAAGCGCTTCAGAAGTCCTATACGACCATTGCTTCAACAAGCTAAGCCCAAACATCCGCAAAAGACTAATACCCGCTTCATCACCGCTATTGGGTTTCAGCGGAGAACTCTCGTGGCTGCTAGGGCAGATCCTCTTGGAAGTGACATTGGGAGACGATGAGAGGCCAGCCAGTGCTTGGATGAACTTCATGGTGGTACGATCTCCTTCCCCCTATAACGGGATAATCAGACGTTCGGGGATTAGGCTGTTGAGAATAGTGCCATCCACGGCGCATGGGATGCTGAAATTTCCTACCTGTGGCGGAGTCGTGACTTTGCACAGTGACAAGGTGGTCCCGGTTGAATGCAGAATGGTTGCGGAACCAGAACCCTATCATACAACCACAGAGGCAGAAGTGAAGGAAGGAGTCGCGGTAGCGATCAACCCCAAATTTCCCGACCAAACGGTCACCATGGGGGGGGGGGGTTAAGCGAGAAAGGGAAAAAGAGCCTATGCGACCTGCTCAAGAATAACTTGGATATCTTTGCTTGGGATCCCTCCGACATGACTGGAGTTCCACGGACAATCGCGGAACACAAACTGAATGTCAGGGATGGTTACGGCCCTGTACGACAAAAGAAGAGAGGGCAGGCCCCAGAAAGAAACAAAGCCATCAATGGAGATGTTACCAAGCTAGTTGCAGCAGGGATCATGAAAGAAGTACACTACCACGACTGGTTGTCTAACCCCGTTCTCGTCAAAAAGAGTGACGGAAGCTGGAGAATGTGTGTGGATTTCAAGGACTTGAACAAAGCCTGTCCAAAGGATTGCTACCCCTTGCCGGAAATCGACTGGAAGGTCGAATCCCTCTGTGGATACCCATTTAAATGCTTTCTTGACGCGTACAAAGGGTATCACCAGATACAAATGGCAGCCGGGGATGAGGAAAAAACAGCATTCCACATAAACCAAGGCATCTTCTGTTACATCAAAATGCCTTTCGGTCTGAAGAACGCTGGCGCCACGTACTAAAGGCTCGTGGACAGGGCGTTTGAGAAACAGATTAGAAGAAACTTGGAAGTGTACGTTGACGATCTAGTCATCAAGAGCCACTCAGAGGAAGAAGTACTCAGGGATATGAAGGAAACCTTCAACACCCTAAGGAACATCAACATGAAGCTTAACCCCAAGAAGTGCACATTCGGGGCGGAACAGGGGATGTTCCTGGGTCATGTGGTGAGCAAGGAGGGCATCAGAGCTTGCCCAGACAAATCTGCGGCCGTAGCTACCCTCAAATCCCCGATGACCAAAAAGGAAGTGCAGTCTCTAAATGGGAAATTAGCCAGTCTCAGTCGTTTCATGTCTAAGTCAGCGGAAAGGTCCCTCCCATTCTTCAAGACGCTGAAGAAGTGCATTAAAAAGAGCGACTTCTACTGGACACCGGACGCGGAGCAAGCGTTCAAAGAAATGAAGCAGCACATTGCCAACCTGCCAATGGTCATCGCTCCACAACCAAAGGAGGAATTGATCATGTACTTAGCTGCGTCCCAAGAAGCTGTAAGTGCGGTTTTGTTAGCACAGAGGGAGTCGCGGCAACAGCCAGTATACTTCGTTAGCCGTGCCCTAAAGGGTCCGGAGATGAATTACACTCCAATTGAGAAGCTTGTCTTGGCACTAGTATACGCATCCCGCAGGCTACGGCGATACTTCCAAGCACATCCAGTGGCAGTCATCACGGACCAACCGCTGAAGCAAGTCTTGACAAAGACAGAAAATAGTGGAAGAATGGCCGGATGGGCAATAGAGCTGGATGAACATGACATTACATTTCGACCCGGGACAGCTATAAAAGGGCAAGTGCTAGCGGACTTCATTGCCGAGATTCCAGAGGAAGAAACTCCTGACAAGAAAAAGGACAAGCAACAATACTCGGAGCCGTGGAAACTATTCACGGACGGATCTTCGTGCATGGAAGGGTCCGGAGCATGCTTAGTCTTGACAAACCCAGAGGGACAAGAGTTCACATACGCCCTGCGTTTTGAATTTGAGGCATCCAACAACGAAGCTGAGTATGAGGCACTGATCGCAGGACTAAGGATTGCCGAACAAATGCGGGTAAAGGACTTATCAGCAAATGTTGACTCCCGTCTTGTGGCGAATCAGATAAATGGAGCATACGTGGCGAAGGAGGAAAGCATGGCGCGCTACTTGGAAAAGGCCAAAGCATTGATTGAAGGGTTCCGGACGTTCTCCATCAGACAGATTCCCCGGAGCCAAAACAAACAAGCAGACGCGCTAAGCAAGATCGCATCCACCAGCTTCGTCCACCTGACAAAACAGGTCCTTATGGAAGTCTTAAAAGAGAAATCAATCGAAGAAAAGGAGGTACTGGCAATCGTGGAAGAAGACGAGGATACATGGATGACACCCCTGATCGAATATCTGAAGGATGAAATACTACCGGCGGATGACAACAAGGCAAGAAAACTAAGGATCAAGGCTAGGCAGTACACGTTAAGAGACAGAATCCTGTTCCGAAAGTCTTTCCTAGAACCATGGCTCTGATGTGTAGGCCCTACCCAAGCCAACTACGTGCTACGAGAGATCCACGAAGGGTCATGTAGCATGCACTCAGGCCCAAGGGCGGTAGTAGCCAAAGCAATTCGGTCCGGATATTTCTGGCCGAAAATGCACAAGGACGCTCGTGAGCTGATACAGAAATGCGAAGATTGCCAGGTCCACCGTCCGGTGCCAAAGAATCCGCAGCAAAACCTGACCCCAATCACTTCTCCTTGGCCTTTCTACAAGTGGGGTATATACATCTGCGGACCTTTCCCAGAAGGCCCCGGCAAGGTGAAGTTCATGATTGTAGCGATAGACTACTTCACCAAATGGATCGAAGCCAAACCCTTGGCCTCCATCACTGGAAGACAAGTGAAGAAGTTTGTTTGGGACAACATAGTCTGCCGATTCGGCTTGCCAGGAGAGATAGTGTCGGACAACGGAAAGCAGTTCCGCGACAATCCATTCAAAGATTGGTGCCAGAAGCTCAACATCAAACAACGGTTTGCGTCGGTCAAACATCCGCAGGCAAATGGGCTGGTTGAAAGTGCGAACAAAAGTCTAGGAGAAGGCATCAAAGCAAGGCTGGAGAAAGGAAGCAAAGACTGGGTGGAAGAAGTGCCGCATGTGCTCTGGGCACACATAACCATGATCAAAACAAGCAACGGGGAAACCCCATTTTCCCTTACATATGGCACCGAGGCGGTTATCCCAGTCGAGATCGGAATGCCAAGTCTCCGATGTACAGCCGTAAACCAAATCTCCAACGACCAGAAGCTTCGCCTAAATTTGGACATCCTGGAAGAAAAAAGAGAAATCGCGGCCATCGAAGAAGCACGCAGCAAAGCAAGGATGGAAGGGTACTACAATGCCAAAGTGCGAAGCATGGCCTTCAGACCCGAAGAATTTGTCTACCGCAGCAACGAGGCTAGTAGAGAGGAGGACACTGGAAAGCTCGACCCAAAATGGGAAGGGCCATATGAAGTGATGGAAGCGCTAGGGAACGGAACGTATAAACTCAGAGGCGCGGATGGGGAGATACTCCCAAGAACATGGAACATCCGCAACCTGAAGAAATGTTACATCTAAGTGTAAGCAAGTTTTCCCCGTCTCTTGTAAGTTGATCGCGGATCAGGTCCGGACAACAGGGGAACTTCTTTAAATTTTCATGTTCTTTATTTATATTGTAATTTTTTCTAATTAAGCAATGAAACGTAGACGCCTAGCCCGCTCTACAAATTTTCCAAAACAAAGATTCATTCACATTTTTTACTTTTGCATCTTTCGCATATTTCTCACATCCGTGACAAACAGTGTCGCACATAAAGGACGAGTGATTGTGCAAAAGATTGCACTACCAGGCTTCGATGAGGATCAAAGTAATGAGGGGTGTGTGTTCCAGCCAAGGCTCGCCTGTAACCTGAGAATAAGAAATACTAAGACACTACGTTAAGTGATTGCGCAGGGGTAGGACCCTGCGAACCACCTCCGGCGTGAGAGTAAGTATGGGTTATGGTTGTATAAGTATGTGAAAGTAAAGAGATGAGTGTGAAATGAGCATACCATAATCCATTGTCCGTCTAACCTATTTATAGTGGAAGAAATACGGTTAGAGGCACTCTTGCATGAATGTCGGAGATCATGGGGGCGTCCCATGATTGTGGGTAACCGCTAGGGGTTAGTGACCCACGTTCTCAGACTTGACGGGGAAGCCAAGAGAGAGAGGGAGATCGTGGGTTTGACCAAGTCAGGAGGTTCCTTATCCATTGTTCCTCCATCAGCCATACCCCGAAGGGCTTAAGGCTTCGAGTGGCGAATTCCCCTTAGGTAACCTTCGTACCAACGAATGGTTTGACGCCTATGGATATTTCAGAATCCTAAATTAGGCCTTCGTATGGAAGGGCTTCGACACGTCTCGGAGGAGTGTCCTTCGAGCTACTCGGAGGGTACATCATCAAGCCCCCCAGTCGAAAGTGATGCATATGAGCGAGGAGGCATTGCTTTCAACTTCATGCTTCGAAAAAATACCATCATGCTGCTAAATATGCTAGTTGGGAGATAACTACGCAACTAACCAAGCGCATTCAATGCTAATTAAATCATCCATCTGCCCGCTACAGTGATCACTTATCCCCATGTAACCCGGAGACCAAAAGTCTTTATTTAAAATTTAAAAAGTGGCTTGGCTTGGATAAGAGTAATCTAGATGGACACGTGTGTGAATTAGGAGACGGTAAAAAGGGGTATTTAAGGAGAATATGATGAAACCCTAATATACTTTTACTCTCTCCGTCTTCATTTACACGCAGTAAACTTTCAAGCGCCCCATCTTCGAAAACCAAGGTAAACACTTTTCTCCTCTTGTAGATTGTTTCAAAAAATAGGAACATGGATTCTAAGTTTATTATAAAACAACAAAAGTGCACTTTGTCTGCTGAAGATTTGCATGATCATTTAGCCGATTATCCTATTCCAATAGAACATAAAGTGATGTTACCCAAACCCACTCAGGGTATCTTTGATGCCCCTCCAGGTTTCGTAGGGTTGTATACCCATGCATTTAGTCACTCAAACCTTAGGATTCCGCTGCACCCATTGATTTTGGAATTTATGCAGTACTATAAAGTTCATATCTCTAGATTCAATCCTTTTGGGTTTGCCAAATTGACTACATTCATAGTAATGTACAAAGCCTACGGATATGAACCAACCTTGACAGTTTTAAGAGGATTCTTGAACTTGTACCCCGGGGGCAATTGGTTGACACTAGCAAAAAGGCCTGAGCCAGATGTACCCAATCTGTTTGAGAAAGTGTATACAAACATATCGGGTTGGAAGGGTAGCTTTTTCTACGTGCAAGACACGATTGTTCCCCCTACATATTCAGAGTTGCTGAACAAGGAGAATAGGTATAATGCTAAACGGTATAATGACCCCCTGCCCTACGAGGTTCGGAGTGATCCTTGTTACCTGCGTTTGGCAAAGTACCCTGTGGATGTGCAAGTATTCCCTGAAGCCATCTTATACATGGCTGGGATTGCTCAGAGTTGGGAGGGGTCTCCCAAGAAGCCTATGATCATATACCAAGGACAAAGTATGTTTATCCACTTTTATTTAAATAGGACCAATGTAGCACTGATATTTATTTCCTTTTGCTTCTATTTTGCAGAGATGTCGTTCAGAAACTTCATGTTCCAAGAATTTGATGAAGATTTAAGTTTCATGCCTGCGGAGAAAGCTGAGGAGTCTTATGGCGTTGGCTCCCCTTCAACATCTGTGAATAACAATGAGGTAAGCATTCCGAAGCCAGAGCCTATTTCATCAGCACCCCCACAATCTGCTGTGGCGGTCACATCCCAACTGGTGGAGAACATTGCTGACTCGGACGATCCTGCGGATGAGGATGTCCCCATCGTTGGCTCAACAGGAATAGCTGATAGGCTAAAGAGTAGGAAAGGGACAGCGGCCAAGACTGTGAAATCCAACAAAAGGAAGAATCCCCTGCCTACCTCTGGGAGTAGAATTGTGAAGCATAAAAGTACCGAGGGCAGAAAGCTTATCAAGTCTGCCTTCGAATTGCCCGATGAATCCGTTGAGGTTCATGGTAAGTATTTTTTGTCGTATGAGACATTGTGAAGGTAAAAATATAACTGTTATGCTAACCTGTGTATATTTTGTTGCTCGCATGTCTTCCAGAGACGAAGGAGCTTCCCAATGCCTTAGCCTGTCATCGGATTGTTGACCATGTGACCCCTCCACAGTGGAAGAGTATGCTAGAGAACATGTCCATTGAGAAGTTCTGTGACATGCATGATAATGGGGTTGCGAGGCAGGCGGTGATGGATAATCACTTGAATGCCCAGACCAGGGGGTTGCTCAGAACTGTGGCCAAGCTGGAAGCAAAGTGTGACGAGATTGAGGGGAACGTTGAGAAGAACCCCGTCGTCCAAGACCTTCGAGAAAAGATAGCTCAGTTGACCGTGGAACGTGGCAATCTCAAACTGGAAGAAGCCAAGGTTATTACTCTCACTGGTCAGAATGCTGCTCTCGAGGCTAAGTGCGCTGGGTTGGAAAGTGAGAAGGTTAGGCTTGGAGAGGTAGAGGTAAAGTTGAGGGAGGAGATCGATGGCCTGCAAATGTGGTATAAGATGCTGCAGAAAGATCGTGCAGAAGTTGTTTCGAATGTGGTGCCTTACATAGCCATGGAACTCTACCACAGTGACGAACTGGGAGCTCAAATGTGGAAGGTCATCAAGTCAGCCCTATTTCATGGACGGTGTTTGGCTCTGGAGGAGGCCGCTAAAACGGGTAAGCCCGTGGACCTCTCCAAGATTGAATGCTACCGTCCCACTTCGAAGGCTGAATATGATTGATCCGTGCCAAACCGTCAAGTTTTCTCACTCAAGCCGGCCACTTGTGAATGGCCGACCGTAAGAAACTTAAAACGGCTCAGAAACGAACTCAATGAAGATCTGGGGAGTATAGTGTTTCCCCGGGTCGTTATGTCCCAGCGAGCTATGCAATGGATCACCCAACGAATAGTGATCGAGAGATTTGAACGGAAAAAAAAGGATTTGGATTATTATAACTACAGAAAAAGCTCATAAACTAAAGGGGCTTAAATGCAAATTAAAGGAAATTAAAAAGATAAAAAATATTAAATAAACGCTATCACTATTTGCAAAATGATGTTTTTGATTTTATGTTTTTATAAAACTTGAATTAAAAACTACGCGACGTACAAAATAAAATGTGAAACTGAAGCAGTATTAACTCTAAAGATATGAAAATGATATTTTTACAAACCTAATGATAAAAGAAAATTATTAGAAAAAGAAAATTATTTTTACAACTATTTAATTAATTATTATAAATTAAAAACTATTTTTAACTATTTAATATTAGTCTAAAATACAAGAAAATACGAAATAAAGCTTAGAAAAATAAAATTAAGACTTAGAAAAATCTAAAATATCAAAAGAGAATTTTCAAAACTATTTTTGTAATTTTCTGATTATTTTTCTATTTTCTAGGAATTAAAAACTATTAAAAACTAATTAAATTACTCAAAAATACAAATTTAACTAAGAAAAATCTAGAAAAATATTTTTTTGTCTTTTTATATTTATCTAAACCTAGTAAAATTGAAAAGTTATTTTTTTGAACCTTTTCTTAATTATTTGTATTAAATGCTAATTAAAAAGTGCTAAAAATTGATTTAAATTAAGAAAAATAGCAAACATGACAGAAAAAATATAAAAAATTCAAGATAAGCTCAAAATATTATTAGGAATCTAGGAAAAATGGAAAAACAGGAGCTTGTGTACAATAAAATGGAACTGCTTTGCAAAGTGCTTTAGAATAAGCACTTTAAATAAGCCAATGAACACAAACAAGCACCAACTGTTTACAGAAGTTCTAATATACTATAAGTACTTAAATGCAACTAAAAACAACAAGCTTAAACCTCAGAATAGCAATCTACACAGATTTGACTTATTTAGCTTATGTGCTTAAAAACAGTTATGAGGGGTCTACTTTGGACTAGAAAATAAGCACAGAGATAAGCTGGAACTTGGAAAACAGAAATGGAAGCTTAAACTAGACCTGGGTCCCTATTTATAAACCAAAGATCAGCTGCTCACAAGCTCTTATGAGCTTGTGAGGAAGTCTGCAAGTTACTGTCAAAATAGAGATGCCAGTGCACAAGGCACTCTCAGAATTTGAGACCAAGTCCACAAGCTATTTTGCAGCTTATACAAAATTTATAAAAATCTACAAAATTGCTAATAAGAAAGTAGACCAGCTAAAGTTATTGAATCCACAATTTCACATGATTAGGCTCAGAAATGAATCCAAGAAAAATCTCCTTAGTTGAGCCCAAAACTGAGTTTTCAAGTTTTTTTTGACTTTTTAACAGTTTTGGAGTTTTGACTTTTTCCACTTTTGAGATTAATTTGTGGGCTGATGTTGATATATTAAGATGAAATAAAGTTATATTAAGCTATTCTACTAAAATTTGAACACAAATCAAACTTCTAGCTTTCAAAAATTCCAACAGTAAGCAAGTTAAGACAGTGGACTGAAGATTTTGACTTTGGAGCTTTGCAGGCACAAGCTAAAGACAGATAAGAGTATATTTGAACTAAACAAACCACAAACAACAAAAATCTATCACTGAATACACCTCTAACACAGTTTAAGCTATAAATCCAAACACCCTTTCATTGACTGATTTGCAAATTAAAACTGATCTAACTACTAATCCAACATGTAATTTTTATCAAACTAAGTTTAAATAACCTAAATACTACTTAATGAACAGATTTTAACTACTTATAACAACAAAATCAGATTATGCTATGAAATGAACTTGAACTCACATATAGTCCCTAGCCACAATGGCTTGCCATCAATCAAACCAGAACCACTACCTATTCTAAACAAACCCAACTGCTTCTAAATCAACCCATTTCCATGTCTGCATCACCCATTACCAATTCTGCATCAATTTTGCTCCATTTTGACTTTTGTTGACCAAAATACAAAATAGTTTGAAACTTAAATGTAGGCTTATAAAAAACTATAACAAGCTTATACAAGCTTGTTGGAGTTGAAAACTAAGCTAATAAAGGTTTTGACATAGGAGTTTGAGAATTGAAATTTCAACAGTGAGCATAAAGTATGGAAAATGAACATTAACTTGAATTAACACTTAAACAGAGTTGCAAAACACTTAAATACTTTTGTTTGATACAAATAAACTGGAAATTACAATTGAGAACTATTTAAGACATGGAAAGCTTAAAAACGACATACATTTTAGAAAAATAAACTAACTACTACTTTATTTGCCTTCCTCTTCCTTCTTTTTATACTCCAATCTGTTTCTCTCACTACTCTGAGCATTTCCCAGCTTTAAGCATGACCCTTGGATGTCTGGAAACAATCTTGGCCGTTTAATTGGTTTTGGCGCCAAAACTGTTTTTAACAGCTGGAGAGGGCAGAGAGAGGTTAGAGAAGTATTAATGCATCTTGGAGTGTTGTGTTTGGAGTGTAAAGGGTAGGGTGATGATGGTGGGTGGAGTGTGAGCAGAGGTGTTGCAGGCAGTGATGATGGTGGTAACCCGTGAGGTTGGAGGGAAAAGGAGAAGTCAAAGGATTTGACTGGGATTTATTATTAAAGGGGGGTCCAATTTGCATTTGACAGGGGGTCACTTGGGAAGGCAGGGGTCAATTGGGTTTGACAAGGCCAAATGGTTTAAAGGTTTTAATAACACAAGGACTATTTGTGTAAATTCTGAAATTTCAAGGACCAAGGCTGCCAATTCATCAAAGATGTTTCAAGGGACCAAAAGTGAAGAGTTTCAATAATACAAGGACCAATCTTGACATTTTCACATTTCCAAGGACCATTTTTGCCAAATTTTAAACTTGAAGGACCAATTTTGTAATTTCTCAAAACTTTTGATATTTTTCACCAAAGGACTAAATTTGACAACTTATGATTTTAAAAGGACCTTTGGTGATTTTTCTTTTGAAATTAAGTGCTCAGGGACTATTTCTGACAATTTTTGAAACTTGGGGGACTGAAACTGCCAATTATGCAAACTTAGCTCATTTTTCATCTGATTTTGAACATTTTGCATCTGAAACATATAAAATGCAATTTTGGAATATTTTCAGTATTTTGATGCATTTCTGAGCATTTTTAGACGTTTTGCAGTTCAGATTAAACCAAAAATGATGAGTATTTACACACTCATCAATCCCCCACACTAAACTATTGCTAGTCCCTAGCAATCTTTTGAGAAAAACTTAATGGATTTGAATCTCTTTACCAAAAGCCATTACTTCTAGAGTAGCCAAATGTTTCAGTTCAAGTAAGAACCATGGTACACCGATAACCATGTGATTTTGAGCAAACCACCAGCTTCCAACGGATTTGATTTGTCTTTACCAGAAGCCGTTTGCTTCTGGACTAGCCAACTCTTAGATAAATTATCAACATTATCTTTGGTGAGCTGATTACCAATTATGGTTTTTCCACTGCCTTTACCACAAGCCATAAACTTGCGGGCTAGCTAACTCTTCACTTTTTAGGATATGGTGAGCTGAATACCATACAATTTTGGGCAAATTGCAAGCCGTCAACGGATTTGATATATCTTTACCAAGAGCCGTTTGCTCCTGGATTAGCCAATCCTTTAGTTTATTAGACAAGACGGACTGATAACCAAATGAGTAAGTGTAAAACACTTACTCAAAAAAAAAATTTGGCCAAAAACGGGGGAATTAGGCGGTATAATTACATGATAAAATTCATGAGAATTCCCCCCCACACTTAGAAATGAATATTGCCCTCAATATTCAAAGTACCGGCGGTTATGCCGAAACAAAGAACGTAAAAGGGAAATACTACGGCCATTATTTGAAAGGATTGTTTTTTTTTTTTTTTTTTTTTTTTTTTTAGAACTCATATATACACAACATGTGGGGCAACCCCCCCCCCCACACTAGGGTGGTAGAAAGATAGAAAGAAGTCAGAAATATGGGTGAAAACCCATATGGCATGCTACTGTTTTTGATTACCGAGTCGCTAGCTTGACTCGATCCCCGCATTCATTTGTTCATGGGGAAAGTAACGTGGAAGAGACAATCACCATCGGACTTTCATTCAAGATGTTTGGACAAACATTTGAAGCACGTGAAAGTTCCACACCGATGAGATATACATAGAACCGGCTCAAAAATGATAAATGAAAATGCCGGGATCAAAGATAGTGTCTTCATTCCCGAAGGAGTGAAGAACAGGAGAAGTGACAGAATATATGAAGAAAAGAAAGAAAATCATGATGGAAATCATGACTAACTCTTCATCCTCAATAGGAGAATTCATAGTTTCATGAATCTCATCAGTTAAGCTTGCTTGATCAAGACATATTATGGGAGTGTCTAGATCAAAGTAGAAATTATCATACTCCGGCGGAGATATGATATGAGTGAGTTCATCTGAGAACTCCATGAAGGTGAATGAATCATATTCAGAATTGATATGAGTGGGTTCACTGGTGAACTCCTCCAATGTAAATGATTCATAATCGGGGAGAGAATTATGAGAATGAAAAGTGGTACTGCCACTAATCTTCTCTCCCATATTATCAAAACAGGAGGCTTTTATTTCCGGAATAGAGTCATCGGAAAGAATGTCACTACCCTTAATGGGGATAGGAGATGAAATAGGTTTCTCTTTGAAAGCATCGATTTTAGAAATGAGAAGATTGACATTCAATAATGTAAGACGAAGAGCTTCATCTTTGATTTCAGTGTCAGTAACTTCATCATTCTCTTCTTCTAAGCTAACAAGCTCAGAAGGTAAATCTTCCACATAAGCGATGTCTCCACAAGATAACGAATCATCATCATCAGAATCGGAGAACATCTCAACATGATCTGTTTGGAAAACAAGAGGAGGAGGGATATCACACACATGATCAAGAATTCCCTGTGACTCTCTTGGGATTGGGACAAGGTTCTCAACACTAGACTTTATGAATTCGTCTGATTCCTTTTCAGGAACAATGTCGAGATGCTCGTCCCCCATGTTCAGAGAGTGAGTGGGAGCTTCGGGTGTGATAGCAGTTGTTTGAGATGGAATCTCAACTGCTGGGATCTCAACTGACTGAGGGAGTTGAGAAATATTATCTTTAAAAGGATAAAAACTCTCCTCGTCATCGTCATATAGAGCTGCCTTGAGAAATTTGGAACACCTCAGAGCTGCATGCTCTAGGACTAATAATTCTTCCCTAGATTTACGGGCCTCTCGTTCTTCTCGTTCTTCGGCCAGCAATTCTCCTATGGTCTTTTCACCACTCACTTGATTCTTAAAGTTACTAATCATATCATCAAGTGTTTTCATTACGGTTTCAAAATCTTGGGAGATTTCTTGAGACAACGGCTCAGGTGGAGTTTGAACCGTATGGTGCTGTGGAGGTTGGCAATTGTCAAATCTGTGAGAGTCATGATTGTTAAAAGGAAATGAATTCCCTATTTGACAATCAGAGCTGAAGTGGGGACCTCCACAGTACTAACAACAGTAAAACTGCTGAGTCTGGACAGGTGAATTATATGGATATTGGTCATAACCAAAGTTCTGAGCATCACTGGAAAACTGTTCATAGACAAACGTGTTTCCGGATTGACACTCAAATCCTTGGTGAGGACCTCCACAAAATTCACAGCAGTTATGTTGATTATATGAAGATAAGTCGGGCTGTGGTGGGTAATTGGAAAAGTTTGAGGGGTCGTTAAATGAGTTCTGATTAGGATCATAATCAAATGAATTCCTCGAACCACAAAACAAACAACTCCCGTTATGAATATCATTACCACATTGTACACACGTACACCAACGACAGGGTGAACCAAAAAGAGGCTCACCACAACCGACACAAGGAATAAACGATTTCATTTGAGAGTTATGAAGAGGAATCAGTTTATTCAAAGAATCAATATAACCAACATGGTGATCTGAATGACTATCAAGACTCGAAGAACATTTTGAAAAATCAGGAGGTGGGACAAGTGGTGTGCTCTGAGAGCTAGCAATTTCCACCACTTCCGTTATGGTCTCCGGTTCTTGAACGGGTTCATCGGGTTGTGGCGGATGGTCGGAAAAACTTGGAGAATCATCGAGAGAGTTATCAGATAATTCGCACCAATAACAATATTTTCTTGCACCCATCCTTCCACATCGCTTGCATAAGCAATCCGGATTCTGACAATAGAGCTGATCCTCTTCCATACGGCTTTTGCAGTGGAAACAACGAGGATAATCGAACGTCGCCATGAGAATTAAACATGTAGAGGGTTAAAGAAATAGAATTAAACGGTTTTGAGGTTAAAGAAGAGTAGAATCAAACGGTACGAGGGGGTAAGAGAAATAGAATCATACGGATAAGAGGAATGAGAAGAGTATTTTTGTATTTTTATAAGAAAATATAAATATATGTAGATGGGTGGTATGAACAAAGAGTGAATATTCAAATCACTAATATGCTAAACGGAAGATAATCAGCACAGCTCCCCGGCAGCGGCGCCAAAAATTTGATCCATGCCAAACCGTCAAGTTTTCTCACTCAAGCCGGCCACTTGTGAATGGCCGACCGTAAGAAACTTAAAACGGCTCAGAAACGAACTCAATGAAGATCTGGGGAGTATAGTGTTTTCCCGGGTCGTTATGTCCCAGCGAGCTATGCAATGGATCACCCAACGAATAGTGATCGAGAGATTTGAACGGAAAAAAAAGGATTTGGATTATTATAACTACAGAAAAAGCTCATAAACTAAAAGGGCTTAAATGCAAATTAAAGGAAATTAAAAAGATAAAAAATATTAAATAAACGCTATCACTATTTGCAAAATGATGTTTTTGATTTTATGTTTTTATAAAACTTGAATTAAAAACTACGCGACGTACAAAATAAAATGTGAAACTGAAGCAGTATTAACTCTAAAGATATGAAAATGATATTTTTACAAACCTAATGATAAAAGAAAATTATTAGAAAAATAAAATTATTTTTACAACTATTTAATTAATTATTATAAATTAAAAACTATTTTTAACTATTTAATATTAGTCTAAAATACAAGAAAATACGAAATAAAGCTTAGAAAAATAAAATTAAGACTTATAAAAATCTAAAATATCAAAATAGAATTTTCAAAACTATTTTTGTAATTTTCTGATTATTTTTCTATTTTCTAGGAATTAAAAACTATTAAAAACTAATTAAATTACTCAAAAATACAAATTTAACTAAGAAAAATCTAGAAAAATATTTTTTTGTCTTTTTATATTTATCTAAACCTAGGAAAATTGAAAAGTTATTTTTTTGAACCTTTTCTTAATTATTTGTATTAAATGCTAATTAAAAAGTGCTAAAAATTGATTTAAATTAAGAAAAATAGCAAACAGGACAGAAAAAATATGAAAAATTCAAGATAAGCTCAAAATATTATTAGGAATCTAGGAAAAATGGAAAAACAGGAGCTTGTGTACAAGAAAATGGAACTGCTTTGCAAAGTGCTTTAGAATAAGCACTTTAAATAAGCCAATGAACACAAACAAGCACCAACTGTTTACAGAATTTCTAATATACTATAAGTACTTAAATGCAACTAAAAACAACAAGCTTAAACCTCAGAATAGCAATCTACACAGATTTGACTTATTTAGCTTATGTGCTTAAAAACAGTTATGAGGGGTCTACTTTGGACTAGAAAATAAGCACAGAGATAAGCTGGAACTTGGAAAACAGAAATGGAAGCTTAAACTAGACCTGGGTCCCTATTTATAAACCAAAGATCAGCTGCTCACAAGCTCTTATGAGCTTGTGAGGAAGTCTGCAAGTTACTGTCAAAATAGAGATGCCAGTGCACAGGGCACTCTCAGAATTTGAGACCAAGTCCACAAGCTATTTTGCAGCTTATACAAAATTTATAAAAATCTACAAAATTGCTAATAAGAAAGTAGACCAGCTAAAGTTATTGAATCCACAATTTCACATGATTAGGCTCAGAAATGAATCCAAGAAAAATCTCCTTAGTTGAGCCCAAAACTGAGTTTTCAAGTTTTTTTTGACTTTTTAACAGTTTTGGAGTTTTGACTTTTTCCACTTTTGAGATTAATTTGTGGGCTGATGTTGATATATTAAGATGAAATAAAGTTATATTAAGCTATTCTACTAAAATTTGAACACAAATCAAACTTCTAGCTTTCAAAAATTCCAACAGTAAGCAAGTTAAGACAGTGGACAGAAGATTTTGACTTTGGAGCTTTGCAGGCACAAGCTAAAGACATATAAGAGTATATTTGAACTAAACAAACCACAAACAACAAAAATCTATCACTGAATACACCTCTAACACAGTTTAAGCTATAAATCCAAACACCCTTTCATTGACTGATTTGCAAATTAAAACTGGTCTAACTACTAATCCAACATGTAATTTTTATCAAACTAAGTTTAAATAACCTAAATACTACTTAATGAACAGATTTTAACTACTTATAACAACAAAATCAGATTATGCTATGAAATGAACTTGAACTCACATATAGTCCCTAGCCACAATGGCTTGCCATCAATCAAACCAGAACCACTACCTATTCTAAACAAACCCAACTGCTTCTAAATCAACCCATTTCCATGTCTGCATCACCCATTACCAATTCTGCATCAATTTTGCTCCATTTTGACTTTTGTTGACCAAAATACAAAATAGTTTGAAACTTAAATGTAGGCTTATAAAAAACTATAACAAGCTTATACAAGCTTGTTGGAGTTGAAAACTAAGCTAATAAAGGTTTTGACATAGGAGTTTGAGAATTGAAATTTCAACAGTGAGCATAAAGTATGGAAAATGAACATTAACTTGAATTAACACTTAAACAGAGTTGCAAAACACTTAAATACTTTTGTTTGATACAAATAAACTGGAAATTACAATTGAGAACTATTTAAGACATGGAAAGCTTAAAAACGACATACATTTTAGAAAAATAAACTAACTACTACTTTATTTGCCTTCCTCTTCCTTCTTTTTATACTCCAATCTATTTCTCTCACTACTCTGAGCATTTCCCAGCTTTAAGCATGACCCTTGGATGTCTGGAAACAATCTTGGCCATTTAATTGGTTTTGGCGCCAAAACTGTTTTTAACAGCTGGAGAGGGCAGAGAGAGGTTAGAGAAGTATTAATGCATCTTGGAGTGTTGTGTTTGGAGTGTAAAGGGTAGGGTGATGATGGTGGGTGGAGTGTGAGCAGAGGTGTTGCAGGCAGTGATGATGGTGGTAACCCGTGAGGTTGGAGGGAAAAGGAGAAGTCAAAGGATTTGACTGGGATTTATTATTAAAGGGGGGTCCAAATTGCATTTGACAGGGGGTCACTTGGGAAGGAAGGGGTCAATTGGGTTTGACAAGGCCAAATGGTTTAAAGGTTTTAATAACACAAGGACTATTTGTGTAAATTCTGAAATTTCAAGGACCAAGGCTGCCAATTCATCAAAGATGTTTCAAGGGACCAAAAGTGAAGAGTTTCAATAATACAAGGACCAATCTTGACATTTTCACATTTCCAAGGACCATTTTTGCCAAATTTTAAACTTGAAGGACCAATTTTGTAATTTCTCAAAACTTTTGATATTTTTCACCAAAGGACTAAATTTGACAACTTATGATTTTAAAAGGACCTTTGGTGATTTTTCTTTTGAAATTAAGTGCTCAGGGACTATTTCTGACAATTTTTGAAACTTGGGGGACTGAAACTGCCAATTATGCAAACTTAGCTCATTTTTCATCTGATTTTGAACATTTTGCATCTGAAACATATAAAATGCAATTTTGGAATATTTTCAGTATTTTGATGCATTTCTGAGCATTTTTAGACGTTTTGCAGTTCAGATTAAACAAAAAATGATGAGTATTTACACACTCATCAATGATGAGGCAGGAAATGCATTTGCAACTGCAGAGTACTCCTTCCTTGCTGAGGCAACCAAGGATCCCATGGCACCCCTCGAAGATCTCCTGTCTAAGAAACCTCGGAAACTGAAGCCTACCACTCCAACCAAGAAGTCCATGTCTACTAAGCCAGTCTCAATGCAACCCTCCTCCACTTCCTCTCCGAAGAAACAAGAATGAAGGCTGCTCTGTTAGCAGTAATTTGGTTCTAAAGGGTGGCATGTACCCTTAAGACAATTTATTTTATGTGAGAATGTGTGTTTTGTTTCCCAAACAATTTAAATGCTTGTGATGTATGGCCATGGGCCAAGAACAATTTGACGGGAGTCTAGGCTCCTCATGCAGGTATAAGGGTAGTAGCCCATATTTTGAATGCAATAGTGTAGAGGACATACCTCTACATACTTAGCTTAAGTTTGTTATGTAAACTTCTCTTACGCCATTTTTGCGACGCTTAAATTTTACAACCTAAGGTTCAACAACCTCATTGTGTGTAAATTACAACACCAAGAATATAATGGCCAACTTGACCATTGACAGAGGGTCGCGTCAAATGTATTGTTTGAATTCGATTCATACATCTCCATACAGGAGATGTGATAACGTAAGTTTTATACCCGATGATGGGAATATGGACGTACTCCTCGGATCTGAGGGCAGTTTAACAAGAACCGGGTACCGGTATGTAGTGTTCGTAAATTTAACAAACCCTTTGTTTTGTGTGTAAGAGTGTATTTTATTTAACAGAATTCCCATGTACGGTGGGAAATCTTGGTTTAATGACGATTGTCTCGTCGGAAGTAAGAACAAAGAAGCCTCTCCTTCACCTCCTCCCAACGTAACTCTGACCGAATCATCTGTACCTGAAGAACCAACCTCACCATCCGAAGTCAA
>BPTQ01000008.1:56241555-56508095 GCA_019973895.1 Chrysanthemum seticuspe | reverse complement strand
TTCTCCGTTACTTCTTCAGAGAGGTGAGTCATTCCGCCTTGAATTTCCCACTTCTGACTCAGTTCTTCTTCTACTACCTAAGTCACTCACTACTGTTATTGAGTGACTTAGGGATTCTAAGGATAGGTTGAAGAATGTGACTTCTGTTTGACTTCATCTTCTGACTTCTTACATTTCTGACTTCTTTCTCGCCCTGTTCCGCCCTTTCCAACTTAGTCTATTCTGCTTCAGGAATAGTCGGTTTCAGTTGAAAGGGACTTACCGTTTTGTAGACCGAGTCACAGTAGTGACTTGAATCCTTTCATCAGAACAGAGAATGGGTCTTATCAGAAACATTTGTCTCTGTTTTATGTAGTCATAAAACAGTATGTGTTTTTACAATTCACAAGCTTAACCTTTTCACTCCATCTCTTATGCTATTTATACATGTATGATATTTGACTCTTTCCTAAGTGACAAACTGACATCATACAGAAGACAAAATACTGATGTATTTTGTCTCTGTTTACAAAGACTATTCTGGGTAAGAGACAAGACTACTTTCCTAAGTTCAGTGATGACACTGAGCCAGATGTTTTGCCATTCAGGGAAAGTTGACTTTGGCTGATAAGGACTTCGTCTTATCTGATTCAACCTTTCCCGCCTTGTCCCGCTCTTTCTTCAGTCTTTACATTCTTCAGTCTTCTACTTCAGTTTGTCTTCAGTGTAAGAAGTTGGATAGGAATCTTAGGGATTCAGTGAGTTATTGTCATCACTCACTGAATCCATCATCTTCTTCTTGACTCAGTCTTCACCCTTTAAGTTCCGCCTTACTGAGTGGAGAGACTTCTTCATTGCCTCTTACTGAGTGTCCTAAAGACGACTCACTGAGAGACTATGCTCTCAGTGACCTGTTTGTGTTAACGGATTAAATACTTGGGCTATTTTCTATTCAAATCCTAGATTAAGGGGTTTGGGTATTTACTGAACCCAACAATGTTAGAAAATGATTTTCAGGAATACTTTGGTTATCTTTTGGGCACAACAAATGGTTTTACTATTTTGTAATTTGGAACATTAAAGCAACTGTTTAACGTTCTACGTTGGTCATATGTATTATTAAGTAAGACTATGGTTTCAGTTGTAAAGTATTATATGTAAGATGATATATGTTTTAATGAATGTCTTTGATTATCAAACAATTCTTTAGTATTATGCAGTTTATTACACACCTGCGTTTTATCCAAATTTATTCCATATGCGTTTGTGGGCGAACTGATGCAAAATCAATATTAGATAACATGATATACTTGATCAGCTTCAAATGCAATAAGCGTTGACGATCTTTATTTGAGGAACACTCTGCAACTCTTTCAACATGCATCTCGTAAGCTACAAAATTTTGGAAAATCAAATTACTTACAGATCCAACATGTTAGAGTTCTATCACAATAATAAATTAAAACACACTCAAATGTGAAAATAAATACCAAATTCAAATTTATCGTATAATAACCTAAATAATAATATGTTTGCAAAAATCAAAAACTAAAACAATAGATTGTTTATCAATAAAAATAAAATAGATACGATAAATAAGATGCAGTGCATGCTCTATGCATCAATGTCTTGTATATCATTTGTTTGCATCTTTTTCTTTGTTTGAACATCTTCCTCATCAAGAATATCATTGTCTGCTAACTCTTCTATTCCACGATTTCTTTTTTTCAAAACACCAACTGGATCAATCATACTATCAACAACTTCTTCACCTACACCCCTGCTTGCATTCCTTAAACATTTAGGAGTGTCTACTTCAGCATTCTGCAATGAACAACAATTACAAACTCAGTTTGACTATTTTTGTTTAAAATAAACAATTGAATTGTGTATTTAATTTAAAATGTATAATACCTCCTCCATAACAGTTGTTGGTTTTGTAATTAAATTCTCAGCAACTATAAAATGATTATCAGCTTTCTTTGCAACGCCTTCTAAATCACTTAAATCATATGTATGATTTTCAATATCAACATGACCAGTATGTAAATCTTCTTCACCAATATCAGATTCGTCATTATCATGTTCATTATCATCTGAGACATTGTCGGAATTCAAACCATAATCTTCTTTTTTAGAATCATCTTCCTCATTTTCAGAATCGTCTTCACCATTGCCAAACTCATCTACATTATCATCTAAACCACCTTCATTATTGTATAACACATCATTTGCATTGTCTGAAAAATCTTCCATATTGTATCCCTCATCTTCTACATCCTGTCATGTGTTACAGTTTCAATTTATATATAAAACTATTATATACAATTTAAGTTTATAATAAAGAATGGACAATCATAAAGTAATTTAAAATGCTAATATACATACCTCTTCATCTAGGAAACCATTTTTGAAATACATGATTGTGTCAACATCATCAGTAACCTTTTCAGTTCGATAGATATGACTGTTGTTGCTGTGGTTAAATTCAGAATACTTAATTTTAAATAGATATTGTTTCCCGATAATCTGGTTAATTTCATCTGGGAAGTATTCTTCAGGGTCCATGCCTTGTTTCTCCATAATTTGCCACGCAGACAAATTAATCATCTTGTGTACGTTGTTATCAAATAAAACCACATGTGCGGCTCCACTATCATCAACAATACGCACAATGATCTTGAACCTAAAACAAACAAATAATAAAGTTTAAGTATTTCAATAATTAATAATAATTTTATATATTCAAATAATAATTAAAACACAATGTTATTAATACCTTGATGCAACAGCATACGTTTCACCGTGTTTCTTACAGAACCACACTTGCTTCTTGTTTCGACTATTCATTCCACCTTTTGAAGAAACTACTGTTACTCTTGTGTTACATGCTTTACATGCTGTATACGTCCAACCATTTTCATATTGGATGCTATGCACAGTAGCATAAACAACACAACATGTATCCTGTATTTTCCATAGTTTTTATTTATCATACTCAAATACTATATAATGACAGATGTATTATGCTTTTTCATAATAAAATAAATGAAACAAAATACTCTTATCTTACCGGTTCAATACTTCGGATCATACCAACAAACCTCTTTACACAACCATGCATAAATTCTGCAGGTGTAACAACAACTTTCTCTTGATTGTGCAACTGGATCTTGAATTCATTTGCATTATATCCTTCTTGTGATTCGTACCTTGTATGTTTCAAAAATATATTACATACAGTATTAAAGTTTAATACATATTTATATGACAACAAAATTAGTATAATGTGTTATAAAAACCTGTTTCGGAATAACAATAAAGGCGGAATCTTCCTGTTAATAAAAATCCTACTTCCAAATAACGCATTATGCACAACTGGTTTATCTGATTTTATACAAACAACACAAAAACAAATAAACAAACAAAACAAATATTATATTAACAAAAACCATACTATTTTACTGTATTGCAAAATATTTATAAAAAAATTCAAAAAAACTTACTGTCCCAATATTTGACCTTCCCAAGCATCAAAAGGATGTCTATATGACCAATTTCTTCCAACCTGTTTTCATAATCATTCCACATTAACGCCCAATTATCCCAAAAAGTGCACTCAAGCCTGTAGGATCTGCATAATATGATATAAATAAATACATTTACATTGTAAAATTGTATTGAATATAACTATCATATTAAAGTTTTCATTTACTCAGCATCTTCAATAACAATTGTTCTGTGGATTTTTGGACCACCATGGTTGTTCACACCTACGATTTTGCCAATAGCAACCACTGTTCCAATCACATCTGTTGAATAACATAGGTTAATGTTTTTGTATTTACAATACTAAATAGGAATAAACATTATAAGTAGGTGTCAATGAAATCCATACCAACACAATCATGATCATGATACTCATTCACCGGGTCTAATATACGGGAAAATGGCTCATATATAAAGCCAATGACATTATCATTTATTTGTTCAACACGCGTAACATTAGTCCCTTTGAAAAAAGATATTTTCCATCTGTTTGGTAACAATGGTAACCTTCCACCATTTTCCGCCACACCAAAGTTAGATAATATATAGCATTGCCCTTCTTGAAGCAGAGGCTCAAATTTAAACATTAATTCTTTTTTGATGTAAATCTGGATTCGGTTGTCCTGGATATACATTGTTAAAAATTAGTGGTGATTTATATTAATTTCATTAAATATTAAAAAAAACAAAAATAAAACACTTACCTCTACATCTTGAAAAACACAGTCCAAACTATATGGATCATGTTCTTCATCTAGTTTGTGAGAATGCCAAATAGAAATACATCTTCCTTTGATTGCCATATTTGTAGCCATAGGATTAACGTTTCTTATCGGAATTATGATTCGTTCCTTTAGTCTTTCATCTGGATATTTTTAAACATTAAAAATCTAGCAAACAAATTTTAACAACAATGTAAATTATACTAAAATATAAAAATATACCTGATGAAGCACTTCCAATGGAGGAAGTATGCATTCCATTACCCTTTTTAGAATAAGGTTGACCTGTTATGAAACAATAACATTATAAAAACTTCTTTACTACATGTAGCTTTTACATCATTTAAAGTCTCATTGTTTTATTTATTCTTGTTAAAATAATCATTACTTGTTCCTATTAAACTAAAATATAACAATATACCTGCTGAAGCACTTCCATTGGAAAAACTATGCATTACATTGCCTTTTTTAGAATGAGATTTACCTGTTACAAATTATTGTTATATATCAAATGCATTTACAAAATAACTTATATTTATAAATCAGTACAACACAAACCATCAGACGAATTTTCAAACGACGTAGAATGTACAGTATAACCTTCTTTTGTTTGTTGTCTGCCTGACAAACTATTTTTAAACCCAGACTTAGGTGTCTCTGAATAGACTTCTTGATAACGAAATTTGGAATTTTTTGACTTCAAATAAGTAGCACTTCTAGGATCTTTTTGCTGGTTCCTAATGTATTCCATCCTCTTAAAATTCGCAGTATTGTAATCAACAGAGTCTTTTTTACCAACTGATACATATATACAATATATAAGTACCAAATCATTCATAATATAACATATGTTTAAAATTCGCAGTATTGTAATCAACAGAGTCTTTTTTACCAACTGATACATATATACAATATATAAGTACCAAATCATTCATAATATAACATATGTTTATATTTAAAAAACTATTGTACCTTTTTCTGATCTTCCACAATTAACAATGTTAGATATAGACTTGTTAGCAGGTGTGTCACTTTGTGAGATATCATAAGCTGTCTGAGACTTAAAAGATGGTAGTTGCTTCCCAAAATTTTTGCCAATTGCAGGTTTAACTAAGACAAATAACTCAAAATCAAATACTTATATTATCAAATTTTAAAAACAATGCACAATATAAAAACTCAAATCAGGTTTACCCTTTGATGCCATTGAAACAGTTTGCACATGGGTTCCAGATCTTTTTCCGGGTGTGTCACTTTCAAATAAAGACATATCACAAACATTCTTATCACCTAATGGTGCAACAACTGTTCAACAAATGTACCAAAATTGTATTAGGTTTTCAATTCAATCTTAACAATAACAAAAAAATCTACAATATAAAACATTAAGATTAACTACCTGTAGAAGGATCTCTAATTGTGCTTGTATCAATTGTATCCTTAATCTTATCTGTGTTAGTTCAGAATAAAAGGTTATAAACATGTATGAAAACACATCAAACACATAAACGTGGAACACTGATAAAACCTTATAAACATGTATGCAGTATGTAAACATGCGTATAAACAATGTAATATTAGAAAAACATAAAACACAGAAACGTGGAACACATAAACAATTTTACAGACACAATAATAACTTCTTTATTACCTGCAGTTTCAGGATCAACAGTACTGTTTTTAGTTTCTGTATTCTTGTTAAGATCCAAATAACTTGTTCCTGTAAATTCATTAATAAAACAAAACAAAAAAAACAACATCAACATCTTATGCATTCTAACAACATACAACAGCATACAAATATAATAAAAAAAAAACAAAAAACATTCATGCAACATGCAACAATAATATCATAATAACTTCTATATTACCTGCATCTTGTGCATCAATTATAGTGTCATTGATTTGTCTCTTCTTGTTAATTTCAGAATTACTTGTTTCTATTAAAACATAAGGCAAATAAAAAAACTAAATAACAACATGAACATGTTACAAATTCTAAAAAACTCAAACTTGTACCTGATGAATTTTTTGTAGCCACTTTCTTACCAACACGTTTTTTGGTTCCTTGGACATTGATTCCTGCAAAATACAAAATGTATAAACTAAAAACATACATAATATAAAAACAAAACAATCATATTCTGTTTTTTAAATTCAGATATCTAACACCTAAACAACCTGAATGATAAACACTCATTGATTTAGCTTGTTCGGATTTTTCAGAATTGTTGTTGTGCTTCGCAGATGAAAGCCTCTTTGAGAACCTCTTGGACTCCATATTCGACAGTCAAGATGGAAGAATACAGATTATGTAATTGTGTAAAACCATTGTAAATAAGGGTGTATATATAGTCTCAAATTAGGTTAAAAAACAAGGAAAAACTTAAGATAACAATGATTTTATACTAAACTTATCATAATCTTATTTTAAGTAAATATTAACACACAAACATAATCCTAAAACAACACAGATTCCTAAATATTTTTTAAAAATCAAAATTTATACATCAAATTATATATTATAGAATGCAACATAATTATCAAAATAACTTGTAGCCTAATTGGTAAACACACAAATTATTAATGCTACTCTTTAAAACAACCCAAGTTCAAATCTTACTAATGACATTTTTAATAAAAACGATTTTTTCTTAAAATAATATTCAAAATTAATATAAATTATACATTAAAATCGATATTATTAGTTGGATTAATAGTTGTATTATAAAATTGCTTAGGTGGACATATAATTCCTAGGTGGCATGAAAATGATGAGGTGGCATTGAGGTGGCATTAATGCCAAATGCCTCCTGTTATATATAATATATAGAGATATAAAAAATCCGATAAAACGTACGGGGAATCTAAACAAGTTAAAATACTTAACAAATCTATTAAGATCACAACGAGGGAAAAACATTTCACTTATGGGTAAGTGAGGATCATTAAATAAGACAATGTAGCACGTAAATTAACTTAAAACATTAAGCACGCACGCACACTATTGGATTGGACAATCCAATGATCTATTGAATAAGAATATTCAATGCTCTATTATTTTGGTCGCGAACCAAAATGTTCATTTTACTGAGACTCGCCATCTCATCATTTTTAGGTTTCGGTTTGGAACCTCCGCTACATTGTGCTTGATCTGTTTGTGTTTGTTCATATCATCAAGGTGAGTTCATAGCCTCGCTTTTACTTTTATTTTGCAAACCCCGCGAGGGAAATACATGCTCTAAACTAGAACACAATGTTTTTCATAAATGCTCTCCTCTTGATTATTGGTACTGCCCAAGTATTTAGCCATAAGTCCCCTGATCATGAACCATTAGTCACCGCGAGTGAACGCAGATATCGTGAATAGTACTATGGGATTAACGACCCCGTTTCGGTTATAGAGAAATAACCGGGGCGCACCATATTTGAATTTCTTTAGGTAATTGGCTATTACCTCATTTGGGGCAAACTTACGTACACTGGTAATCCGGTGTATGCAGTTGAGTCTTGGTTTCATGAGTTTAGCGCATAATAATCTGTGATTTTTCTTATGATATTGTTAGTTTACAATGATTATGCTCTTATACTTGTGTTCAACTTATTTTATCCCTATGAATTTCACTCAACATTTTTGTTGACCTTTTTAAGCATGTTATCTCAGGTAATTGATGAAGATTATGACCAAGGCGCGGAATGGGGCATGATAAGGCTTATCTGGTGGTGTAAAACATAAAAGTTGTCATTTCTTTCAAACTCATGATCTTTCTTTTGGGGAAAACACTTGAACAATTTACAACGTTTTGTAACAACTATGAGTTTTCGATGAATGATAACTATTTTTAATAAAACGTCTTTTTCGAGTCGTTTTCTATAATTATTGACTATGATCTCCATTTAAGTAACACCCGAATTAGTCTTCCGCTGTCATTAAGATTTTCGGGGGTGTTACATAGGGAGTGTCCATTGAAAGAAGAAATTAAAGGAGTTGAAGAGGTCAAGTATAGAGAATCTAGTAGGCCTTCCCAAGGATATGGTGGTAATAGTAATAGATATCGTGTAAGACCATCAGGGTACTATACGAAATTTGACAACCGAACACCTTACGGGGTATGATGAGTGTCTAAATACTCATCATTTTTGTACCAATTAGACTGCAAAAACATCTGAAAACACTCAGAAACGCATCAAAATGATAAAAATATCACAAATCAGTGTTTTATGTGTTTTAAATACAAAAATATCAAAATCAGATGAAAAACGTATCAAATTTGCATAATTGGCAGTTTTAGTCCCCCAAGTTTGAAAAGTTGTCAAAAACAGTCCCTGGTAAAACCAAATAAAGGAAAATATCATTTTGAGTCCCTAGGGATTCCTGAGTTGTCAAAATTAGTCCTTGAGACTTAAAATTACAAAATTACAACTCTAGTCCCTGAACTTTGAAAATTGTCAAGTTTGGTCCTTTGAAAATGAGAAAATGACAAGTTTGGTCCTTGTACTAATGGAGTTTGTCAATTTCAGTCCTTGTGACAAAGTTTGGAAAATTACAGGATTGGTCCTTCAGATTTCAGAAAGTGCAACTTTAGTCCTTGTCATAACTAATAACAAGACTTGTCAAAATACATTGTGAACCCTGCCAACACTCCTTTTGGACCCCCTTCCCTGTTTTGAACCCTGCCAGGTCAAACCCCAGTCAAACAACCACTGGTTTCCCTCCCTACAGGTTATCTCCTTCCCCCACTTGCCTGTACACTCTGCAACACCTCACCTTTTGCACCTCTTATCCCTGCAACCTTATCACCTCTCCCATCACTCCTACACCTTCACCCCCCCCCCCCTAGTGCTAGCTCAGAAGACCCAGAAGTCAAATGGCATAATTTCCCGCCAAAACACAAAAAATGGCAAAATACTCAAAACTCTACCATTGGCTAGAAAAAGAGGTGGGAAACACTCTAAATGACACGTGGAGGCTTGTGGACTATAAAAAAGGAAGAGTGAAGCAAGAATGAAGGGTAGCTAGTTTCTTAATTTTCCTAAAATGTCGTTTTTTTTTATTAATGTTTTAGCTTTAAGTAAATGATGTAATATCAGTTTCTCTGTATTGAATTTAAGCTAATTAAGAGTTTTTAATCAAGTTTCAGTCTTAATTTAAAGTTTCATTTGAGTTTCATGAATTAATATCCACTGTTGAAAAATGAAATTTGCAAATCAGGTGTTAAAGCTTCTTATAGCTGATATTCAGTTCATTTAAGTTTGTTTAAGCTTGTTAAAGCCTTTCATAAGCTTTCAAATCAGTTTGAAGCAAAGTTCATGCAAGTTTGGATTTCAGTCAACCAAAGTCAACATGAAGCTCAAATTGGGTTTGGTGATGATCACTGGTGTTGCAGATGATGGTTATGGGTTTAAATAGATTAGTAGAGTGGTTCTTTTGGTTTGGTTTTGATCTGCAAACCCACTGGACAGTGGTTAGTAAATTCCTCATGTTCAAATTTTAAGTCATATTGCAGTTTTGGCTTATCTATACATCTGTGGTCACAAGTGTTTTCTATATGTTTATATAGTTGTCATTAGATCATATGAACTCAGTTTGATCTCCATCTCATGCTTGTTAACTATCTAGCTTTATTAAAATGTGCTTAACAGTTTAAAGGAGTGTTTGGATTTGTAATGGCAGATGTGCTAGAGGGTGTTTTTGAGGTTGTTCTTGTTTGAACTACATCACCACACAATCTAGTAACTTAGTTTAAGCAATAAAACTTGTCCTTATTAAGTTAAAAGTCAATATTCCAAATGCCATCCATTCACAGTCCACTGTTTGGACTTTGGGTTGCAGTAATCATGCATATTGATATAAAAGTAGTTAATATAGCTTAAGTAAGTCTTATAGTAGCTTATTACAACTTATTTAGTCCTTAGAATCAATTAAAGTTTCATAAAAGTCAATCTTAGCTCATAATTTCAAAAAGTCAAAATTCATTTACCTGTTTTTGAATAAACTTAGGAATTTTAGTGTAAGCTCAATTCTATGTTTTAGCTCAAATGCTTTTGAGATAGTAAACTTTAGTTGCTCTAGAAAATTAGAAAAATAATAGTTTATATCTACCTAGCTTATTAAGTGCTTAATCAATAGCTTATTTTGAGACCCCCTTTCTGAAACCTCCCCTGTGCAGCTGATATGCACCATAACAGTGGGTTTCCCCACCACTTTGGTGGGTCCCACAGGCCACACCAGTGGACCCCACTGGTGGATTTTGGTTCCTTTCCACTCACCACCCAGATGACTAGCCATTTCAGCCAAAGTTTTGAGCTTAATCAGTGTGGACCCCACTCTTAGATAAGCCTTAATATTGTCCCATTTTCTGAAAATTAGCTAGTTTCACTTTGCTCAAATCTTGGCTTAAACTGCTTTTCAGAAGTTAAGAATGGTTGGAATAGGTTAGTAATTAGTTAATATAGCATAACTTAGCTTCTGTGATTATTTGGTGGTCAATTGTAGCTTGTAGCTTATTTTGTAGTACTTATTTATAAGCCAATCCATAGCAGTTGCTTTTCCCTCCAAATAAGCATATGTTTTTATATTTTTTATAAACTTAGAATAATATTTTAACATTTTCCTGAATTTTTCAGATTTTTCTATCACTGTTTTCTATTTTTCTTTATTTAAATTAGTTTTTAATCCTTTTTAAATAGTTTTAAATACAAATAATTAAGAAAAGGTTCAAAAAAAATAATTTTTCATTTTTCTTAAGTTTAGATAAATATAAAAAGCCTAAAAAGTATTTTTCCATAATTTTCTTAGTTTAAAAAGTATTTTTTAGCATTTTAATTAGTTTTAAATAGTTTTAAATTAGTAATAAATATATAAAAAGTCTAAAAAATATATTTTCTGTTTTAAAATTAGTTTTATCATATTTTAGATTTTTCTAAGTCTTAAGTTTATTTTTCTAGTCTTATTTCATATTTTCTTTTATTTTAGAGTATTATTAAATAGTTATAAATAGTTTTTAATTAATAATAATTAGATAATTAGTTATAAAAATAATTTTCTTTTTCTATAAATTTTCTTTTATCATTAGGATTGTAAAAATGTATTTTTTATATTTTTAGGATTTATATTGTATAAGTTTCACTTTTTATTTTGTACGTTTACGTATATTTTTATTTAAACGTAAGTTTTTAGTTTTAAACGTTCATCAATTTTAAAAATAGTGATAGCGTTTATTTAATAGATTTTATCTTTTTAATTTCCTTTAATTTGCATTTAAGCCCCTGTAGTTTATGGGCTTTTTCCTTAGTTATAATCATCTTCAAATCTCTTTTCCCGTTCAAATCTCTCGATCACTACACGTCTGACTATTCTCGCACAGCTCGTTGGGACTTAACGACCTGGGGAAACACTATACTCTCCTGATCTTCATTGAGCTGGTGTGTGAGCTGTTTTAAGTTCCTTACGGCTGATCATTCACAAGTGATCAGCTCGCGTGAGAAAACTTGACGGTTTCGCACCGAATCAGGGTACTATACGAAACGTGTAGGGGATGTTCAACTAAGCTAGTGAAGTTAAAACGCGCAATCAGTAGTCCAAATACATTTCATGTTTTTATTAACGAAAGACTTGTTTGTTTAATTTTTTCATTAAGTCATGTTTATTAACACATGATTTAATGCAGAGACCCTCACTTTTATCACTTATTATTTTAAGTCATTTATTTTGATTAAGTGAAAAACAAATAACTTTTCATATTTTTCATATCAGGTCAATTAAGTTGTATTCAAACACCACTTTAATTTTTAGTTAATTTACTACACATTTATTCGTTACAATTTTTAGGAGAAAGTTGAGTTAATTAACTATAGTTCATGACATATTTAGACTAGACCATGCATTCACTTCACGTTTTTTCTTTCTGTGGCTATATTTCTTTTCCTTTCTTCTTTCACTTTCTTCTTTTGTTTTCGTTTTATTGGATGAAGTGTGGCATACTCTTGTTAAAGCGATAGTGTGCCATTAGACGTGTAAAGGATTGAAACGTAACTACATGAAAATTTATTTCTTATTTTGTTACCAATTAGTGTCGTACTTGCACGTTGCAGTGACGAGTATCATGTAATTAATTTTTTTCGTGAATAATATTTTTCAATTATACCTTATTTTATTACGCCTCAAGAATATAGAGATATAATTTGACTATGAGCAAGTTTTTAGTAATAATAGAGACTTTTTAATATATAAAAAAGATTATTGGTTTTTGGGATGCGATACCTAAATCTCAAAATGTTTTTGTATAAAAGAGAGATTGTATAAGATTAGTTGCATAATTGTAAACAAGTAAATGTTTTCAGGGTTTAAATTTATTTTAGAAAATGTTAAAAAGTTGAAAGAAGAAATTTTAAAAAAGAAAGTGATTCCGATTTTAAATGATAGTATGACGTACCTAAAACTCACCTTTGACAGTCCATGCCATGTGAAAGTGAATACGTTATTTAATGATTTTGGAAACGTGATTATTCTCTAATAAAATTATAGTGATAGAAAACAAATACGAGTAAAGATTTCATTTTATCATCAAATATAAATAGAGTAATGATACTAATGTCTTATGTCTAATTAGCAATTCTTAATAACTATGGTAACCAAATAGAACAAAATAATTTTATCAAATTAACAAATATGACATTTCCTTAATATGGTTCTCTCTTTTCGAATATTTCAACTTATTACCCACAAAATCATGCCACATGCATGTCTTGCAAAAGTGGGAATAAAACTTAGTTAGAGAGAATATCTCTTCTCATAGATTAATTGTGCAAAACGTGACTAAGGTTAATGGTGTGTTTTCATGTGAGCTTTGAATAATGAATTATCACAATCGGATATTAGTTGCAATAGATCGAGTTAACAGTTCTTATTTTTGCGAGCCTGTATGATAAGGAAAACTAATAAATGACTACACATGACAATTTTATAATAATAATAAAAAAATCTCTATAAATTTCTTACCAATCGCATGAAAATGATTAATACCTAAAAGATAAAAATTACAAGCAAAAAGACTCTGCTTATCCGAATGATATGATACTGATCATAATTTCAGAACACATAGAAACATCACTTTATGTGAATAATATATATCTTGTAACAATAACAACGGGTTAAATCTTTAGGTATGAGAATGAGTAAAACTTAAGCACTTAAAACACACAAGCAACTCCAAAATCTAACATTATATTGTTTTAATTTAACCAAACTATATGTAGTTTGTAAATTCATATTGTCGCGATCACCTATAATTAACTTATAGTAAACCTTTTAAATCCACCATTGATCTTAAACCAAAATTGCCCATACAGCAATCACAATTGTTAACACGAGCATACCGATTCCATTGATCATATAGCAACTGCTTGTGGCCGGAGAAGGTTCAGGAGCAGGAACATATTCGACCACATTAACCGCAAGTTTCATACCATTGTAACAATAACCTCCACTTGCTAGAAAATAGTATGGCTTCGGTTGCTTGAGCTCAAACACATCACGACCCGCGCCTCTAGTGAGATTGAAAATAAATCCCTTTTCATTACAGCTTTTGTAACTAGTTTCATTCACCTCCAACACATTGTACATATCCTTTTTGTACACGAAATCTACACCAGTTATACAAATATCAAAACATTTTGATTGATATATTTACTAACCGAAAATAACATATTGCAAAAAATACATTCTGCAATGCTTATTTGACATTAAGGCAAACATGTACTATCGAAATAAAATTGTAGAGTTTTAGAGACAGAAAGGTGCTTACAGAGCCAATCGCCGACGTAAAAAGTCTCATTACCCAACCAATCTGTGTAGTTATGATTAGGTATCCAAAGATCCTTGCCACCAACTTGGTGTCGAACCGGCTTTCTACACATAACACATGTCACCATCACAGCCGTTGCGACCATCACTACCATGTTCCGCCATAAAGCGCCTCCGGATCCTTTCATATCTTCAATTCCCACTTTTATCACACTGCAAAGAAAAAACATGCTTAATGTGAATGAGATAAAAGGGTATAAATAGCACTCGAAATAATAGGTAAAAAAGGTAAGATAATAACGACAGAGTGGAAAATGTTTTAAAGCTATTTTTGGTTATGTGAAATTTTATTTGGGTGTAATGCACCACTAGAGCAAGTTAGCGAGTGACACGCATAGCAAATTTTAGTATCTTAGTCTCATGCAATGTTTGGCCACCATTTTTGTGTTTGACTATAGTACACTTTTTTGTTGTTTCTTTTTTGTGGAGGTTTTTGTGTGATATGTGTGATATGTGGTACATGTACTTACGCCTTACCGGTTATATATTCACGATGAGTGGCAAAACTACAAGTAAAAATGACTTAAAATCTTCAATACATTAAACATTGGTATTAGGGGCTTAGTATGATTCGATTTGGGTCGGTTTTAACCCGACAGACAATGAACCAATTTATGTTATTCTTCTTCTTTCAACTTTGAAACTGTTTGGATTCGATTATCAAGTGGTTCGGTGATTTATTGTTTTGCAATAAATCGTTTTGGTTTTCGGCTTTTTATTTGCTTGCTGGTTTTTAACTGCAACTCGGGCTTGAGTTATTGTTGAAACTTAAAAGTTTACAACCATCCCACCACGCTGGAGTTAAGCCTGTACAAATTGGGCAACTACAAATGGCCCGAAATCTTGTAGGGCCTAAATATGTATCCAATATGTCATATGCAATATGCTTGTGTATTCAGCCCATTCCAGGAGTCCAGTTCAGGATATCCTTAACGTGGGAGTTTGGTTTTTTTTTTTTTTTTTAGAGTTTGGTTCATTAAAAATCACAAAAGAATTAAAAATCAAATAAGATCATCTTAGCCACTTTTTCAGTCAAGATGAAAAAACCTAATTACATCTTCTTTCTTTCTTTTTCTTTTTTAATTAAATATCTTATAAACCGTTAATCGTTAAGTAAAACTAATTAAACTATCATATCTAATATAAATTATATATTTTTTTAAATTTAAGATTATTTAGGACAAAACATTCTTTATATACCAAGAGATCAATCTCCACCCTCCATTTTACTTTTATTTTTATTTGATCTAATGGATAAGATTGATCCGAACAATTTAAAAAACCCACATTTGTCATTTTTTTTTAAATAATATCTTTCAAACCGTTAATCGTTAAGCGAAAAAAAATATACCATTACGACAAGTATTTAATTATCTTTCTATAGATAGGCACTTTGACATACTTTCGACAAAAAAAAAATCATGTTTTTCACTTTCCTTTTACTTTTTTTTTTGTTACTGAAATTTGCATGAAAAAAATCACATGTGATTGGACACTAATTTGAATATCACATGTGATATTAGTGTTAAATCACATATGATAAATTTGAATATCACATATGATAGTGTTAAATCACATATGATAAATTTGAATATCATATGTGATATTAGTGTTAAATCACATATGATAATATATCATATATGACTTAACACTAATATCACATGTGATATTACATATCATATGTGATTTAACATTAAATATCACATGTGATATTCAAATTAGTGTTTAATCACATGTGATTTCTTCATGCAAATCTCATATTTGAAAAAAAAACGAAAAAAACGACGAAAAAACGTGAAAAAACGATTTTTTTCCGAAAGTATATCAAAGTGCACGTCTATAGAAAGATAATTAAATGCTCGTCGCGATAGTGTAATTATTTTCGTTTAACGATTAACGGTTTAAAAGATATTTAAATTATAAAAAATATGTGAAATAATAAAATGCTTTTAATCTCAATCATTGATTTCTTTTTAGATGAAGGGTGAGGATGAGTCCTTTGGTATGTTAGAAAAATTTGTATGTAAAATAACTTTCTTCTTTTTTAGAAGGCACTTTTTTTTTTGAACGGCGGATTATTATTAAGAAAGCTAGCAAGAAGCTAGGCAAAAGAAATTACATAGAAATAGCGTTTAACGGGTTATTTAGCCATGCTACCCGATTAACATTAAGCTTCCTACACCTATAATTCACCCAAATGAAAGTTTGGGAAACAAAGTTGTCAAAAATCATACTTTTAAGAGGCTTCTTCAAGGAGAATAAAGTTGCATTTCTAAACGTCCAAATATGCCACCACATGGAGAAAAAAGAGGCTTCCAAGATACGTTTTTGAAGACTACTGATGTTTAAGCTGTTAAACCACATCTCCCACGAACTTGGATTAGCAAGAGAAGGGATTTGGAGATTCCACCAACGACCAAACTTCCTAAGCAACTCCAATGGCAGCGAACATTCAAAAAATAAATGATCACGAGATTCCACATCAGAATCACAGAACGGGCACAACGAACATGGAATGTCTAGACCTATATTAGAAGGCACTTATATATACTTTTTTTTTCGAGTTTTTCTTTATTACTTAGCAAAATAAGCGGAAAAATCGAATCCAAACGCAATAACCGATTTAACAGAAACGAGCTAGCCAAACCAAATATAAACCCATATCGTTAATACCATAAGTCCATAACCATTATCAACCGACACTTATTGCTTTGGTTTAGTTTCTTCACATAGCCAAACCGTTATACATATACGTATTTCTATACATGTTAATATGTCCAGACTATAACGCTCGTATGTTTTTTGTTTTTACTTTTTTTTAATTCTGTAAAAATGGTAACAAACACACAACAAACGTCTTTACACCCAGCCAACCACCCTTTGGTGTATCTTTTATTATAACAAGTCAAGAAGATAAGTCTCCAAACGGATGCTTACCAGACAATACAAAGACAAGATTAATCTCTACTATGTAGACACCAATCAACCTTACTACAATATCACTCAGTCACTCAAACAACAAAGATCAAATGTGATTGATCTTTAGAACAATACTAACAACAGATATCAAAGTGATATCACTAACAAAAGAATACCAGACAGTGTGTGTAAATGAGAGAGAATAATCATATGAAGAAGATGAGTTACTCAAACCCTAGAAGAGGGTTGAGTATATATAAACTGATATTACATATCAGCCCTTCAAGATATCTCTATTATCAAAACAGTACTAAACTTGCTTCAGAACAAATGAAGTCTCCAACTTGACATCTTTAGTCCTTGTACTTCTAACATCCCCTCTCAAGTTGATAGACTTCAACCTTGATCAACAACATAACTCTTAGCCTGTTTGCCTCTTTTATCAACATCACAATCCTTTGCCTGCTTGCCTCCATTGAGAGACCCTGCAAACATGTCAACCAAACCAAGTTTTTTGCACAATACACAATGTTGTTTTTGACCAAGACATTTGGTAAAAATATTTGCAATCTGCAAGCTAGTATGAATTTTAACAGTCTTAATCACACCTGCAGAAACTTTTTCTCTTACCAAATGTATATCCAACTCAAAATGTTTAGTTTTCTCATGGAAAACTGGGTTAGCAGCAATTTGTATAGCAGCACTATTATCACAAAAAACATCCACAGGCAATAAGCCTTTAATACCAAGACTACTTAACAAATTGCTCAACCAAATAACTTCACAAGTAGTAGAAGCTAAGCTTCTATATTCAGCTTCAGCTGAGCTTCTAGACAAAGTAGACTGTTTCTTACTTTTCCAGGAAATAAGAGAATCACCCAGAAAAATACTAAATCCAGTAACAGATCTTCTAGTTATAGGACACTTTGCCCAGTCTGCATCAGCATAAGCTCTAAGTTTAAGATCAGAAACTTTGTTGAATTGTAAACCAGAACCAGGAGAACCCTTAAGATATTTCAACACTCTTAACGCAGCCTTAAGATGAGACTGAAAAGGCTTATGCATATGTTGACTAAGACAATGTACAGCATAACTAATATCTGGTCTAGTATTAGTCAGATATATCAACTTTCCCACCAGTTTTTGATAGTTAGTAACATTGTGTAAAACCTTATCAGTATCACTTTCAATACAACTTAACACAGAATTCTCAAGCAAAGGAGTATCCACAGGTTTAGCAGCTAACAACCCATACTCATATAATAATTCCATACAATATTTTCTTTGTGTCATACACACACCTCTTTCATTTTTCAAAACTTCAATACCAAGAAAATATTTCAACTCACCCAAATCCTTAATCATAAACTTGGTACTCAAAAACAGTTTAAACTTTTTGATTTCATCTTCATTGTTACCAGTTATGACAATATCATCAACATACACAAGCAAAGCAACAAACATGTTATCTTTCTGTTTAATATACAGAGAATAGTCAAATTTGCTTTGAACAAACCCATGTTCAGTCAAGGCAGTGGTAAGTTTAGCATTCCACTGTCTTGGAGCTTGCTTAAGACCATACAAAGATTTATTAAGTTTGCAAACTTTATTATCATCACCACCATTAAAACCCTTTGGTAATACCATATAAACATCTTCATCTAAATCACCATACAGAAAGGCATTGTTAACATCCAGTTGATATAATGGCCAATTCATATTAACAGCAATACTAATTAAGCATCTCACAGTAACCATTTTAACAACTGGACTAAAAGTTTCATCATAATCAAAGCCTTCTCTTTGATTAAAACCTTTTGCAACTAATCTAGCCTTATATCTATCAATCTCACCAGTAGACTTGTATTTTATTTTCCAAATCCACTTATACCCAATGGCATGTCTACCAAGAGGTAAAGTACATTCAGTCCATGTATTATTTCTATTTAAAGCCTCAATTTCATTATTCATAGCTTCAGACCAATTAGAATCTTTGACAGCTTCCTCATAAGTTTTAGGTTCAACAGATTTATTAAGAGTAGAAGCAAAGCACATATTACTACTGTTAAGACCTCTATAGCAAACATATTTTTCAATACCATATCTGACTTTAGAACTCATCACATAATCATTGAACCTAACAGGAGTTTTAGTCTCTCTACCAGACCTTCTTATAACAGGTGTCTGCACATCATCATTTTCAAATAAAGATTGAGTTGTTATGTTTTCAGAATTATGTTCAGGACTGCCCTCAGACCAGTATTGGTCACCAACTTGGGTTGCAGAATGCACATCTTCATGATACAAATGAGTAGTATCTGAGTCTACTGTATCAAATGAAGAAGACAAACTACCTTCCACAACTGATGTATCTTCCCCTTCATCATTGGGACTTTGAGACTTAAGACTATCAAAAAACTTCAAGTGATCTACTTCATTTGCATTTTCTGCATCAGTGATATCACAGGTTTTCATTTTAAGTGGAAAAATGTTTTCATAAAATTTCACATCTCTAGCAAAAAATACATTTCTGGTATCTAAACTTAAAAGTTTATATGCCTTTTTAGTAGTAGAAAAACCCAAGAGAACACATTTTTCAGACCTATAAGACATTTTATCATGATTGTTCAAAATAGTAGCAAAACAAAGACATCCAAAAGACCTCAAATGGGAAAGATTTGGTTTCTTTTTATATAACAACTCATAGGGACATTTACCATGTAAGACAGATGATGGCAGCCTGTTTATAAGATATACAGCAGTTAGAACACAATCAGACCAAAACTTTAAAGGAATCCCCCCTTGAAACATAAGACTCCTTGCAACATTGAGCAAGTGTCTATGTTTCCTTTCAGCAATCCCATTCTGCTGAGGTGTATGGACACATGAAGTTTGATGAATAATTCCAAGATCAGAAAACATATCATTCATTTTCTTATTAACAAATTCAGTTCCATTATCTGATCTTACAGTTTTTATTTTTAAATCAAATTGATTCAGAATCAAGTGAATGAAATTACAGAAAACACCAAAAACTTCATCCTTAGTTTTGACTAAGTATATCCATACAGCTCTAGAAAAATCATCAACAATGGTCAAAAAATATTTGTATCCTTCTCTGCTTGTAACTCTATAAGGGCCCCATAAGTCAAGATGAATAAGATCACCAATATTCTGTGACTTATGATCAGACAAGGGAAAAGGTTCCCTTGTTTGTTTTGCCCTATGACAGATTTCACAAACAGAGATAGTAGAATTCTTGGAAATACCAAGATCTTTTTGAAGAACAGACAGAACAGGATCAGCAGGGTGACCCAATCTATTATGCCAAGTAAGTTTAGACACATTATAAGATATAACCATATTGCACTGACCTAAAGACAAATTAGGCTGCATGTCAAACAAGTAAAGACCATCAGACTGACTACCAGTCCCCAGAACAATCTCCCTTTTCCAATCCTGAATATAACATTTATCCTCATCAAAACCAACAAACAACTTACTATCTCTAATAAGCTTATTAACAGATAAAAGGCTCACACAATATCCAGGTACAACCAACACATCATAAAGAGTAACATTATTAGTCAACTTCAAATTTCCAACATGACTAATTGTGGCAAGAGTCCCATTGGGATGACCAACAGTAATTTTAAGACTAGTAATATCCACAACATTGGTCATACCAATAGTAGAAACAGTTAGGTGCTGATTAGCACCTGAGACAATAATCCAACCCAAAGAGATAGTACTAACAGACATACTAGAATTAGCATAAAAATATCTAGAAAAATTAACATTAAACCAGACATTTCCATTAAAGAAAGAAGCTCTACCTGCCATATTAGCATGTATGCTTCTAGAAGGTGTTTCATTAATCAAGGATAACAACTTCTTCATCTGTTCAGAAGTAAAACCAGAAGAGTTGCCAGCAGATGAAGAAGTATACTTATTCTCATTTTGTTTAACATCAGTATTAGCAGTATAGTTCTGTTTAAAACCATTTTGCTTATTAACAGGATTATTGGTTTTAACAAAACCAGGAGGAAACCCAATCAAATCATAGCATCTGTCAATAGTGTGTCCAATCTTACCACAGTTCTTACAATTCAGATTAGGATTAGGACCTCTATTAGCAGTATTAGAATTAGAATTAGTGCCCCTAGTGTTATTATTATTAAACACTCTTCTATTGTTATTAAAAGACTTAGCAGCAAAAGAAGAAGCATTAAGTTTAGACTCAGAAACACTAGAGGACTCAGGAATCCCTCTGTGGGACTCCTCCCTAGATACAACAGCATAAGCATCTTTGACCTCAGGAAGAGGATCTCTAGTTAACAAAGCAGTTCTCACAGGTTGATAACAGTCATCAAGACCCATAAGAAACTGCATCAGTTTCATTAACTGTTGATGCAGAACTAACTCAGTACTAGCATCACAAGTACATTTATGCTCACAAGTACATTTAGGCAATTTAGTGAGAGAATCAAATTCTCTCCATAAGGAATTGAGCCTATGATAATAATCAGCAACAGAACTACCACCTTGTTTAACAGAATTAATCTTTTGTAACAGATTATATATCACAGAACCATCAACTTTATCATAAGTTTCTTTTAACTCTTGCCAAACAGAAGCAGCATTCTCAGAATAAACCAATCCCATATAAACATCATGAGAAACAGAATTCATTATCCAAGTCAAGACTATAGCATTACATCTATCCCATTGAGCAGACAAAACATCACTAGTAGTAAACAATTCCTTAAGACAAGTACCATCCACAAAACTATACTTATTCCTAGCTTGCAAAGCCAATTTCATAGCACCAAACCAGATTCTATAATTTTCAGTTCCAAGAAGCTTAAATGGAATAAGAGCAGTTCCACTATTATCATTAGTTTGAATATGAAGAGGATTGCCAGCATCAAGATTACTAATTAACACTTGAATATTACTACCACTAGGTTCATCTTCATTAGCCATAATAACCAGTTAACAAGAATAAACAACAAAAAACAACTAACAAGAACTAACAGAACAAACAGTAAGAATAACACAAATAACCACAATAACCAGAAACAACAAGATCAACAAACAACCAGAACTAAACAACTCAATCAACTTCCAAGACTGCCCAATTCCTATCCTCCTTCGACTTAGACACAACAGTAAACAGAATAATAAAGTAAAACAAATATAGCTATCACAACTCACACCCAAGATCAACCAAGAACCAGCCAGAAGACTGGGGACAGCCAGAGCAGGTATTCGTACCAATCAAGTTGGCAGATCAAGGAGTTAACTGTCCCGTTTGCACCTTCTAGACTAAGTTAATGTTGTCTTAAGAGATAGATGATACTTACAGTGATGAATAGAAACAAGAATTAACCAAGAATGGGCCCAAGAACACCAGGGAATAAAATCCCCAAACAACCAGAAATTAGGGTTTCAAGAACCCTAATCAAGAATCCCACAAGAATCACCAGATCTAGCCTGAATAGACTAAATGAACCACGGCCGTTAAGAAAACAGCCTCAATTAACCGATAACACCGTCAATTGCAAAAACCCCCAAAATATTGTACGAAACCCTAGAAACCCTAGAATCTCAAAACCACCAGATCAGAACCGTGAGCTCTGATACCATGTAAAAATGGTAACAAACACACAACAAACGTCTTTACACCCAGCCAACCACCCCTTGGTGTATCTTTTATTATAACAAGTCAAGAAGATAAGTCTCCAAACGGATGCTTACTAGACAATACAAAGACAAGATTAATCTCTACTATGTAGACACCAATCAACCTTACTACAATATCACTCAGTCACTCAAACAACAAAGATCAAATGTGATTGATCTTTAGAACAATACTAACAACAGATATCAAAGTGATATCACTAACAAAAGAATACCAGACAGTGTGTGTAAATGAGAGAGAATAATCAGATGAAGAAGATGAGTTACTCAAACCCTAGAAGAGGGTTGAGTATATATAAACTGATATTACATATCAGCCCTTCAAGATATCTCTATTATCAAAACAGTACTAAACTTGCTTCAGAACAAATGAAGTCTCCAACTTGACATCTTTAGTCCTTGTACTTCTAACAAATTCACTTTTAAGAGGAATTAAAACAAAAGTCTATCATTAAATTTAATCATAGTGTGTTCGTTTATATTGTTTATTGAAATTATTTTGTATGTCTGAAATGTTTAATGAATGAAAATATTAAGTTTTGCTCAGTAAATAGATGTCTTTTATTTATTTATATATTTTTTTATTTAAAAGGTTGCATTGAGATTATTTGGCAAAATTTACATGAGCCTCTAAAAATGTTATTAACCGAATTAAAGGAACCATTATAAGTGTCTTAACCAATTAACCATACTATTATTAACCGAAACAGTACGTTTCTGATTTTCATTTACCGAAGATATGTGGTTATGATTTGGTTTTAGCCGATAAACTGACTAAACCGAACCATATTCACCCATATTTCTTATAGCATTTTTCTTTCTTTCATTTAACCTCTGTCTATTATTTTCACCATTCTTCAAATTTAAAACTACGACGAGTATATATGGACAATATTGTACGGACTTGACCGCCGTTATCTCAAATTCGTTTCTAGGGCGGAACTTATATGTGGTTCACGCTAACTTCTAAACTTTGAAATGGACTTGATTCTTTTTTGCAATCCATGATGGACAATATTGTACTAAACTACTAATTATCTTCTTCTATGCTTTCACAGCAATTTGTACATACATAGATTTATCATTTATGTGCTTCATGCAGCTACTCGAGGGGTACCCCTTGTACTCGTTATGCCTTTTAGGGTGGTTGTGGTCCTTTAACCAGTGACAAGTCGCATTCTTTAGGGTAGTTGATGAAAATACAAAAAAGTGTATGCTGAATGCTGAAATATATTTTTAAATAAAATATACCTTTTCTGTTAACAATAAACTCAAACTCTTATTTGAAATTGTAAAATATATTTTTAATACAAACATATAAATGCTAGACAATATTTCATATAAAATTTCACGGTTAAGTTAACAAAGTTTTATTATAGTGGTAATTCTCCGATGCCTCAAAGGTACAAGTGGGGTTACCATATATGACCCAAAAAAATTTCATTTCTCAAATATATGCTTCAGGGCGAAAGTCTCTCCGGATAGGTGAGGAGCGACTCTTATAAAATTACGACATGTGTCAAAAGCAAATACATGAGTTGGACACGTGTCATAATTTTGTAGGAGTCGCCTCTCATCTATCCGGAGTGACTTTCGCCTTGAAACATTTTGAGAAGAGAAAATTTTTAGGACATATAAGATAAGTGAGGTTGTACCAAAAAAGAGTGGTGTTAGTTTTTTCGGGAAACTATCCATGTGATGATGATTCCCATATAGATACGAGTCTTGGAGCAAATCTTGTGTGTTTGCTTTTCATGCCGTTGTTCATCAGTGTTAACAAATATGATAATTTATTGTTACAAACTAGGGCCGAGCAAATTAATCCGAAAGCTGACCCGAGCCGTTAAACTGATCGAAACCGGACTGATTTTTTTCGGTTCGGTTTCGATTTTGCATATTTATTTCGGTTTTTTTCGATTTCGTTTAGGTTTCAGATTTTGTCCGTTTTTTCGGTTCGAAACCCGAAAACCGACCCGAATTAAGTTATTCGATTCAGTTTTAATATCTATTTCTCGGTTTGAGTTTTTCCCTTTTTCGGTTTTCGGGTGAGATCGGTTTTTGTCGGTTCAGATCGGGTTTGGATGCTCAACATACTTTTTTGTATTTTCATATAAACGATTAATCATCAGTAGTGAACTTATGATGTTAAAAATGAGATATTATTTACATACCAAAAGTTTTTAGTATACTAAATAATCAGCGATAACTACTTATTTTTATATTAAATAACGAACTCACTGTTATCCTTTTTTTTTTAAACACTAATATCTTATAAATCGTTATTCATTAAGTGAAAAAATTACATTATCGCGACGAACATTTAATTATTTTTCAATAGATTGACGTTTCGATATACTTTCAATTTTTATTATTATTTTTTTTTTAACTTTTAAGTTTTTTTTTTCACTTTTTTCATTTTTTTTGGTTTTCATTTCTTCATTTTTTTCGTTATTAAAACATACATGAAAAATCACATGTGATTCAATACTAATTTAGAAATTCAAATATTTAAATATATAGTAAAATAGACATAACTTTTATACCAAATTCTAAAAGTTTCACCGTTTTTTAAATGAAAGCAAAAGATTCATAGCTTTATAACTATAAATAACACATTATATTTTAAATTGTAGATTAGTGCAGTTAATTAGTCAAAGTTAAATAAGACACATAAAATCACATCTGAGTTTTATCACACGTGATCTCAATAACATGTGATTTTTATCACATGCGATTCTTTTCGCATGTGATTATGGAAGATTCATAAATTAACTGTTATAATCAATAATTCAAATACATTGTCTGATGTATAGATGGAAAGCTATAAATGTGTGTTTTTCATTGCAAATAACAAAGAAAGTCTTTAATTTATACACATATACTTATGCCAATTTTAGTACAGTCGTTTAGTATTCGAACTTGCATATTAATGTTAAATCATATGTGAAATGTAATACAAATTTTAATACTGAAAAAAAATATAAAAACAAAAACAAATAATTCGTTAAAAGTATAAAGAAGTGTCCGTTTATTGAAAGATAGTAAAATGATCGTCATAACCATATACGGAGTAGTTTGTTTTGCATAACAATGTATGGTTATATAAGATATTTAATTTTAAAAAACTAATTATAACTGTATTTTTAATTAAAATATTAATTAGTTTTTTTTCCATTTTTCTCAAATAAAAACAATAAGTGAAGGAGATTTGTGCATAATTTTTTTTGATATTCTCCTCAACGTTAAAGTAGAAACTTAAGTTAAAAGTAAATACCGTTATAGTTGTTGGGCCACGATGTTGTTATCTATTTTACTATTTGTTCCACGCTCGAAAAGTACATAATTGATTGATAATTGGGTTGTGTTATTAGGACCTATCTTACATTACTTTTTATCATGGGTGAAAATGAGTTAAGTCGCTTGTAAAAAACTCGAGATTAGATTTATAAAAAGCTTGAACAAGCTGAGCTTAAACGAGCTCGAGCTCGAGCCTAAGTTAAGGCTCATTTAATAATCGAGCTCAAGCCCGAGCTCGATACAAAAAGCTCTAATATCTCACAAGCCTAATCGAGCCCTCAAAATATATATGTGTATATATCGTCTATATGTATAAACGAGCTTAAAAGTAGTAAACGAGCCCGAGCCTTATGTAATTAACGAGCTGAGCTCCATTTGAACTTTGTTTTCTTTAAAACATCATATAAATTAGTCGAGCCCGAGCCGAGCTCGAGCTCAAAATATGAGGCTCGAAACGAGCTCGAGTCGAGCTCGAGCTTTTTATATATATACGAGCCGAGCTCGAGCTCTGGCAGGCTCGGGCTCGTCTCGTCTCGTTTTCACCCCTACTTTTTACTACTCTTACCTAACAATATTCGTCACCTTAGACTTATTTGTCATACATCTCGACCTTCTCAACAATATTCCCCTAGAGAACGATCAATCCCCCGTGTCTTACCTATACTACACTAAAATGGTTAGGTACACTGCCTAGGAGGATTGTAAAACTCGTTGTGAGGTTTGCAAGAATCCGCATCACACCACAATAATGCTTCACTGACACTAAAACGCAACAAATAATCACAAATACAATCTTTAATAAAAGTTAAAATCAATATTTCCCTATAATTGGTGATAACGCCTAAAATGAACATGTTTTTAGTAGCGTTATTGTTGGTTTTGTGCATGATAATCGGCTATATTTACTCATAACTGTTGCAAAAGTGCAAAAGATGCGTATTGTGTATGTATATGTAGCCAGGTATCACAAATGATGAAGAAATGAAGTTTTTATGCACATTTGGAAGATTCCCAAGGAAGGAAGTCGAGCAAGGAAGCTTTTGGACTCAATGATTAGGAAGCACAATGATTTCTAAGTAACTACAGCAAGGAAATATCAAGTTTTGCCTTGGAAATCATCAGCGAGAGCAAAGAGTGAGGCATAAATCAAGAAAGTCAACAAAAGTCAATGATGCATGCGCCCAGCCGTTCGGTCGTGCCCCGTAACCAGATCCGGCTGGATATTGGTCAAAACGGCAACCGATCCGGTTGCCAGTGCAACCGATCCGGTTGCATGGTCTGCAGTTACACAAAGTTGCATTTAATGTTGCCTTAACTCCCCATAATCATTGGAGGCCGATCATTTCTTGATATTAACTTGTTGGGAACGTTTTTGGCCAGTTAGACAAGTTTCTTTGGCTATATATTGAACCTAGACATAGTTTACTAGGTGTGACACAACCAAAAGTGTAATAGTTTACACCAAAGCTATTACCAACCATATTATTCATCCAAAAAGTTTAGTATTCACTGTAAAACGTCCAGGATGTTGGAGAGAGCAATTCTCATCCATTATTTTGGTTATTTGGAGTTATACGGTTAAGCTAGGTGATTGGAGGCATGTGGTTGCTATAAGCTACGAATTCTAGTTCTTGTAATCGCAAAAGTTTAGGTATTCTATGAACTTTGTTATGGATTTCTATTCTCTTGAGTTATTGGAATTACTTTGTTATTTCTTGTGTTTTGTTATTATTATCATGGAGTAGTTTGGATATACTTGTGTGTTGGGATGTAGGAAATCATACTAGTGTTCTCATATGTGATGCATGTATATATGATCTTTTTTAAATGAGTTTGTTGGAAAAATACTAGTCTTGGTTTGATTTGTCGGTAAAACATGTTTTAAGAAAAAGGACCGAAAGGATTTCTCTTGTGTTTTATTCCAAAAAGTTGAGTGACAAACTAGTAAGGGGATATGGTGATTGACAACCACCATGTTTACTCATTAAAACAAGACTAGACATATTTTCATCACGAAAGGTCAAAAGATTCGTAAGAACGAGTTTAATAAGAACACTTTACAAACAAATGGATTTTCTAAAGGATAATCATTAGGATAAGGACCGAAAGGATTACATATATGTTTTTGTTCTTAGAATGATTTTTACAAACATAAACCATGGTTGGAAATCATTTGCTTATGATTTGTGCATCACATCAAGAGTTTACACCAAGCCTACATGAAAACTACCTATGATTGCCTATAGACTACACAAAAGTATATATTTCTTATTGTTGAATTTCACTATAACATCACTTTTGAGGAAGCCTTGACAAAGCTTTCTTGTTTCAAATCTTTTTAAGAAAACAATTTCGAACACAAAATCCCTTGGGACGATCTCGACTTACCCACCTTTGCTATCGCGAACGAGTATACTTGCTCGTATGTGTTTATGGTATTAGAAGGTTAAATCGTGTTTATAAATTTTTAAAACTTGCACACGGGAAACACATCAAGTTTTTGGCGCCGCTGCCGGGGATTTTGATTTTTATTTTTGATTTAAGCAATTTGATTTTGTTCATTTTTTGTTAAATTGGTAGTTTTGAAATTGAATTTCGTGAAAGTAAAAAAAAAAAAAAAAAAAAAAAGTTTGGTCAGAAGTAACCGATTCGGTTGCTCCTGCAATCGAATCCGGTAGTGCTCTCGGTTTTTTTTTTTTTTTTTTTTTTTTTTTTTTTTTTTTTTTGTATTTTGATTTCATAGTTGTAGTTTATTCAGTGATTAGTGTTATAGTTTTTAGATTAATTCTTGTCATTTTTTATTTTTATAGATTATATCTTTGATTGTTTTTGTTTTCTTAGATTTTTTTAGTTTTCTCTATTTTAGTTATTTTTAGTTTATTAATTTTTAGATTAATTCTTGTCTTAATTCTTATGATTAGATACAGTTAATTTTCAGTTTTATGGTTTTAGTAATGTTAATGAGTAATCTTAATGAGTAGTTAATAAAGTTTTCATTTAATAGTTTAATTAATTAATTAATTAATAAAGGATTATGAGGAGTCTCAATTAATTAAGAGTTTTAAGTACACTTAATAGTTTTTAATTTTAATTAATTTTCAGTTTTTTTTAAATAAAAATAATAATAATTTTGGTATCGATCTAACCGATCGGTTGCAACCCGCAACCGGATCCGGTTAGACATTTGGGTTAAGTAGTTTACCACCAACCGAATCGGTTGGTGAGCCAACCGATCTGGTTGGAGCTCTCGGTAAATTTTTTTCTACTTTTTAGATTTTGAGTTTTAACTTATGTTTTTAGTTTTGTTAAGTGTCTTTACTTGCTTAGTATATGTTTCTATAGTTTGCTTTTGTTTTTACTAACTCGAACGCTAATGATTTGGATTTTTGTTTTGGTTTTGTTTTGTCTTGATTAGCTAGTTATTATGGATAGTTTAAGCGGAATTTCGGAATACCTTCGTAACTTGGATGAGATGTTCAAAGACACCGGAAATTCATTAGAGAAGATTGGAGGTATCTTAGAAGGAATTAAGAAAGATTTGGGAATTTATACGGTTAGTATGGAAGAAACGGGTGAAAACAAAGTTCAACTTCCTAAAAGGGAAGAGTTGTGGTATTCACACAAGCACCTTTAACGGAGTATGATTCGCCACTTATGAGGTTCGGTACACCTTGTAGTGTAGAAGGGGTGAGTGCTTGGGACGCACAACTTAACATGGCTTATGGTGAAAATTACATTTTGGAGAAAGTTCTTGATCAAATTGGTCATGTACGTTGATGCGCGCAAAACCGTCAAGTTCTCTCACGCAAGCGTAAGAAAACTTAAAGCAGCTTAAGCACGAAATCAATGAAGATCTGAGGAGTATAGGGTCTCCCCGGGTCGTTATGTCCCAGCGAGCTATGCAATGGATCAATCAACGTCTAGTGATCGAGGAGTTTGAACGATAAAGGGATTATGATTTGATTATAACTACAGAAATATCAAACAAATACAAAGGCTAAAATGCAAATGAGAGGAAATTAAAAAGATAAAATCTATTAAATAAACGCTATCACTAAAAGTAAAATGATGTTTTTGTTTTTATGTTTTTACGAAACTGAAATTAAAATCTACGCGACGTACAACTAAAAACGTGAAACTAAAGCAATATTAACCCTAAAAATATGAAAATGAAGTTTTTATAAACCTAATGACAAAAGAAAATTTATAGAAAAAGAAAATTATTTTTATCACTAATTATCTAATTAAAAACTATTTTTAACTAATAATTAATTACCTAAAATACAAGAAAATAGGAAATTAGGCTAGAAAAATAAGATTAAGACTAGGAAAAGTCTAAAATATCAAAATAGACTTTTCAAAACTATTTTTGTGTTTTTATGACTATTTATCTATTTTCTAGGAATTAAAAACTATTTAAAACTAATTAAAATATTTAAAAATACAAATTTAACTAAGAAAAATCTAGAAAAATATTTTTTTTCTCTTTTTATATTTATCTTAACTTAAGAAATTGAAAAATTAATTTTTTGAAGCTTTTCTTAATTATTTGTATTTAAAGCTAATTAAAAAGTGCTAAAAAGTGAATTAAATTAAGAAAAATAGCAAACAAGGTTAGAAAAATCTGAAAATTTCAGGAAAACTCTAAAATAATATAAGGAATCTATGAAAAATGGAAAAACATGGGGTTGTGTGGCAGAATATGAAACTGATGTGTAAGTGCTTAATGGAATAAGCACTTGAATAAGCAAATGGGATCCAAAGTCTACCAAACCAAAGGAGAAGCTCTAATATGCTAAAGTAACAGAAATGCAACAAGAATAAACTATCCTAATCCTCTAAATCACAAGTTGCTAAGATTTGAGTGATTTTTATTTTAAGCTAAAAACAGTTTCTATGTGTCTACTTTAAGCACAAGCACAGGGTACAAATTAAGCTAAAGGTGGAAACTACAAATTGGACTTTATTCTAGACCTAGTTAAGATCATATACTCCAAAAGCTAGACTATGAGAAGCAATTATAAGCCCTGTGCAAGCTTGTTTACAAACTGAGAAAACCACTAAGTGTTAACTGAGTTGGTGCAGGGCACTAGAGGCCTGTTTTGAGCTTAAGCTCAAGCTTATCCAAAGGGCTTGAACCAAAAACAGTTATGAGGACTTGAAGACAACCTAGTAAGCTACTTATAAACCAAAAATCAGATCCTCAAAAGCTTTAATGATCCTTATGCAGAAGCTGCAATTTCTGCACAAAGCCAACTTTACACCATTTTTGACTTTTTGAAACAGATTGGAAAGTTGACTATCTTGAGATTTGAACACAATTTTATGACTGATGTTAAAGTAAATTGATGAAATGAACTTAAGACCAGCTTTGTTTAAGACTTTTAAACACCAAATAAGTGATTGCAATTCCACAATCACAACAGCTCAAGTATTAAGACAGATTGTGTGAAACTTTGACTTTAAAGGTTGCAGACTCAGTTTTAATGACTCAAATGAGTTCAATAATGCTAAGTAAGCTTGACCAAACAAAAAGCTACCACTGATTTCAATTCTGGAACAGTTTTGACAGTAAAACAAACACCCCTTTATAAACTATTTAAACAGTTAAATAGATCCAAACACAGATCAAGCTTGCATTAATGATTAAACTAAACTTATCTAACCTAAATACAACTAATCCAACAGGTATGAACTAATTTCACCTGCAAATGAAGATTATGCAATAAAGCTTTGAATTGACTTACAAAAGTCCATAGCCACAGTGGCCTGCCAACCATGAAACAAGGAACACTATCCTACTAAATTCAACCCAAATGCTTCCTTTTCACCCATTTCAAGTTCTGAATCACCCCATATCACATCTGCATCAGTTTTGCTCCTTGGTTTGACTTTTGTTGACCAGGAACTAAAGTTACTTGAAAGTGAAGTTTAAGCTTATACAAAGCTATAGTGAGCTTCTTTAAGCTTATTTGATATTGAAACCAAGCTTTTAAAAGCTTAAACACAGGTACTTGAAAATTAAAATCTCAACAGTGGATAGAAAATGAAGAAACTGAGCATTAACTTGAATTAAAGCTTAACAAAGGTTTTTAATACACTGAACTACTAAAGTGAGTACAAAACAACTTAAAAATACAATTTTGAAGCTAATTAGGACATTTGGATATTAAAACGACATATAATTATAAAAAACTAAAAACTAACTCCTCTACTTGCTTTCCCTTGGCTCCTTTTATGCACAAAAGTGCTTTCTCTCACCTTCTGAGCAAATCCCAGCAAAATTCTCAGCCTTTGGATGGCTAGAATCAATCCTAGCCATTAATCTTGTTTTGGCGGGAAAATCGGTTTTGGATATCTGGGACAGGAAAGAGGTAGCATTTAATGTGGTTGTAAGGTTGGTGAGGAGGGGGGAGACAAATGGTGGTGTAGGGTGGTTTTAGGTGGGTAGAGGTGGTAGCAGACAGAGTTGTCGGGGAAGACAACTGGGGGGCGGGTTTGTTTATTGTTTAAATATTTGGGTTGGTCGGGTTGTGTTAACGGACCGGGTAAAACAGTTTGGGCCAGGGGTGGTTGTGATTGGGCTTGGGTTTAAATAAGGGTCCGGTTGGGTTGTTTGGATTAATAAACACAAGGACCAAAGATGTAAAGCTCCAATTTCCAAGGACCAAACATGTAACTTATGAAAAGTAGTCAAAAGGGTTGTTTTTGCCAACTTTACTAATCCAAGGGTCAATTTTTGACACTTTTGAAATTCCCAAGGACTAATTTTGAACATTTTGGATTTTTAGGGACTAAACTGTAATTTTCTCAAAACTTTTAGATTTCCCACCAAAGGACTAAATATGACAATTAATGATTTTAAAAAGACCTTTGGTGACTTTTCTTTTGAAATTTGGCTCAGGGACTATTTTTGACAATTTAAGAAACTTGGGGGACTAAAACTGCAATTTTTGCAAATTTGATATGTTTTTCATCTGATTTTGATATTTTTGCATTTAAAACACATAAAACACTGATTTGTGATATTTTGATCATTTTGATGTGTTTCTGAGCGTTTTCAGATGATTTTGCAGTTTATTTTGTACAAAAATGATGAGTATTTGAGCACTCATCAATCCCCCACACTAAACTATTGCTAGTCCCTAGCAATCTTTTGAGAAAAACTTAATGGATTTTAATCTCTTTACCAAAAGCCATTACTTCTGGAGTAGCCAAATGTTTCAGTTCAAGTAAGAACCATGGTACACCGATAACCATGTGATTTTGAGCAAACCACCAGCTTTCAACGGATTTGATTTGTCTTTACCAGAAGCCGTACCCTTCTGGACTAGCCAACTCTTAGATAAATTATCAATATTATCTTTGGTGAGCTGATTACCAATTATGGTTTTTCTACTGCCTTTACCACAAGCCATAATCTTGCGGGCTAGCCAACTCTTCATTTTTTAGGATATGGTGAGTCGAATACCATACAATTTTGGGCAAATTGCAAGCCGTCAACGGATTTGAGGAATCTTTACCAAGAGTCGTTTGCTCCTGGATTAGCCAATCCTTTAGTCTTACAGACATGGCGGACTGATAACCAAATGAGTAAGTGTAGAACACTTACTCCAAAAAAAATTTTGGCCAAAAACGGGGGAATTGGTATAATTATATGATAAAATTCGTGAGAATTCCCCCCCACACTTAGAAATGAATATTGCCCTCAATATTCAAAGTACCGGCGGTTATGCCGAAACAAAGAACGTAAAAGGGAAATACTACGGCCATTATTTAGAAAGAAGATTTTTTTTTTTTTTTTTTTTTTTTTTTTTTTTTTTTTTTTTTTTTTTTTTTTTTTTACAAAACATGTGGGGCAACCCCCCCACACTAGGGTGGAACACATGGGTGAAAACCCATGTTCAGCTACTGTTTTTGATTACCGAGTCGCTAGCTTGACTCGACCCCGCATTAATTGGTTCATGGGGAAGCAAAGTGGAAGAAACAATCTCCATCGGACTTTCATTCAAGATGTTTGGACAACATTTGAAGCACGTGAAAGTTCCACACCGATGAGATATACATAGAAAGACCCGGCTCACAAATGATAAATGAAAATGCCGGGGTCAAAGATAGTGTCCTCACTCCCGAACGAGTGAAGATGGAGAGAAATCACAAGATATTTGAGGAAAGGAAGAAAGGTCTTGATAACAATCAAGATCCATTCTTCATCCTCAAATGTAGACATATCGGGAGGAAGGGTGAAGGTAGTATCATCAATAAGCAAACTCATATGATAGAGTACACCTTCCTCCGAGCTAATATCATCCTCAAGATCAAAATAGAAATGATCATGTTCCGGAGGAGATATGTCATGAGAGAGTTCACCGGAGAGCTCTTCATGAAGAGAATCATTCACCTGAGGTGAAATTGTGAACTCTTGTTCCATTGTGGGCTCATCACTATCCTCAGTCTGAGTATCAAAGAGTGGATTCTCAGAAATTAGAGTGAATTCAGAGTTGAATTCAAATAGAGGATTGGTGAAAGTAGCTTTGAATGTTTCGGGAACAAAGTGATCAACATTCTCATTTGGACTGTTAGGATAAGAAGTGAGTGAACGATCATTATCAATGAGACTTTCAGTCTCTCCCAGATCGGCTTCGAAATCAAAGAGTGGATTGATGTGAGTGAGTTCACCGGAGAACTCCTCAAGAAGGAGATCAGCATCAGATTGTGGAAGTGATGCCTCAACGTACTCAATGTTTCCAAAGGAAGCACAATCGTCGCTACAATTGGAGAAAGTTTCCAATTGATCATTTGAACACTCAAGAGGGGAAGAAGAATCACACACATGATCAGAAGTTCCCTGTGACTCTCTCGGGATTGGGACAAGGTCCTCAACACTAGACTTTATGAATTCGTCCGATTCCTTTTCAGGAACAGTGTCGAGATGCTCGTCCCCCATATTTAGAGAGTGAGTGGGAGCTTCGGGTGTGATAGCAGTTGTTTGAGATGGAATCTCAACTGCTGGAATATCAACTGACTGAGGGAGTTGAGAAGTATTATCTCTAAAAGGATAAAAACCCTCCTCGTCATCATCATACAGAGCGGCCTTAAGAAATTGGGAACGTCTTAGAGTTGCATGCTCTAGGACTAATAATTCCTCCTTAGATTGGCGGGCCTCTCGCTCTTCGGCTAGCAATTCTCCCATGGTCTTTTCACCACTCACTTGATTCTTAAAGTTACTCATCATATCCTCAAGTGTTTTCATTGCGGTTTCAAGATCTTGGGAGATTTCATGAGACAACGGCTCAGGTGGAGTTTGAACCGTATGGTGCTGTGGAGGTTGGAAATTGTCAAACATGTGAAAGTCATGATTGTTACAAGGAACTGGGTTCCCTATTTGACAATCAGAGCTGAAATGGGGACCTCCACAGTAGTCACAACAGTAAAACTGTTGAGTCAGGACAGGTGAATCATATGGATTTTGGTTATAACCAAAGTTCTGAGCATCATTGGAAAACTGTTCATAGACAAACGTGTTTCCGGATTGACACTCAAATCCTTGGTGAGGACCTCCACAAAATTCACAACAGTAATGTTGATCATATGAATATAGGTCGGGCTGGGGTGGGTAATTGGAAAAGTTTGAGGAGTCGTTAAATGAGTTCTGATTAGGATCATAATCAAATGAATTCCTTGAACCACAAAACAAACAACTCCCGTTATGGATATCATTACCACATTGTACACATGTACACCAACGAAAGGGTGAACCATAGAGAGGCTCACCACAACCGACACAAGGAATAAACGATTGCATTTGAGAGTTATAAGAAGGAATCAGTTTATCCAAAGAATCAACAAAACCAACATGGTGATCAGAATGACTATCAAGTCTCAAAGAACATTCAGAAAAATCCGGAGGTGGGACAAGTGGTGTGCTCTGAGAGCTAGCAATTTCTACCACTTCCGTTATGGTCTCCGGTTCTGGTTCTTGAGAAACGTGAAGATTAGGCAAGTCATTCTTGCTAGTCACCGGTGTTTGAACGGGTTCATCGTAATCAATTCTAATTCTCGACCTTTTTTCATCGGTTTGAATTTGTTCGATTAGATTACGGGCTCTATCTTCAAAGAAAGTGTCCTCGTAATCCTCGGTGGGTACTTGGGGTAGCTCCGATGTTTGAACTGGTTTGTCAAGATTAGAATGTATTTCAGGTTGTGGCGGGTGGTCGAAATAACTTTGAAAAGAATTTTTGATGGATAATTCGCACGAATTGCAAAATTCGCTTGAACTAGGCCCTCCACACCGCTCACACACATTTCTGACGATGAAGTTGACGATTGTCGACATAAGAATTAAACATATAGAGGATTGAGAAGAGAATCAAATGGTTGAGAGGATACGAAGAATAGAATTAAACGGCAAAAGAGGGTAAGAGAAATAGAATCAACGAATAAGAGGAATGAGAAGAATATTTTTGGATTTTTGAAAAACATGATGCAAAAACAAAGACTGAAAATCTTTTTGGATTTTTGATTTTTAAAAGAGAATATAAACACATACAGATGGTATAAACAAGGAGTGAATATCCAAATAACTAATCTGCTAGACGTAAGATAATCAGCACAGCTCCCCGGCAGCGGCGCCAAAAATTTGATGCGCGCAAAACCGTCAAGTTCTCTCACGCAAGCGTAAGAAAACTTAAAGCAGCTTAAGCACGAAATCAATGAATATCTGATGAGTATAGGGTCTCCCCGGGTCGTTATGTCTCAGCGAGCTATGCAATGGATCAATCAACGTCTAGTGATCGAGGAGTTTGAACGATAAAGGGATTATGATTTGATTATAACTACAGAAATATCAAACAAATACAAAGGCTAAAATGCAAATGAGAGCAAATTAAAAAGATAAAATCTATTAAATAAACGCTATCACTAAAAGTAAAATGATGTTTTTGTTTTTATGTTTTTACGAAACTGAAATTAAAATCTACGCGACGTACAACTAAAAACGTGAAACTAAAGCAATATTAACCCTAAAAATATGAAAATGAAGTTTTTATAAACCTAATGACAAAAGAAAATTTATAGAAAAAGAAAATTATTTTTATCACTAATTATCTAATTAAAAACTATTTTTAACTAATAATTAATTACCTAAAATACAAGAAAATAGGAAATTAGGCTAGAAAAATAAGATTAAGACTAGGAAAAGTCTAAAATATCAAAATAGACTTTTCAAAACTATTTTTGTATTTTTATGACTATTTATCTATTTTCTAGGAATTAAAAACTATTTAAAACTAATTAAAATATTTAAAAATACAAATTTAACTAAGAAAAATCTAGAAAAATATTTTTTTTCTCTTTTTATATTTATCTTAACTTAAGAAATTGAAAAATTAATTTTTTGAAGCTTTTCTTAATTATTTGTATTTAAAGCTAATTAAAAAGTGCTAAAAAGTGAATTAAATTAAGAAAAATAGCAAACAAGGTTAGAAAAATCTGAAAATTTCAGGAAAACTCTAAAATAATATAAGGAATCTATGAAAAATGGAAAAACATGGGGTTGTGTGGCAGAATATGAAACTGATGTGTAAGTGCTTAATGGAATAAGCACTTGAATAAGCAAATGGGATCCAAAGTCTACCAAACCAAAGGAGAAGCTCTAATATGCTAAAGTAACAGAAATGCAACAAGAATAAACTATCCTAATCCTCTAAATCACAAGTTGCTAAGATTTGAGTGATTTTTATTTTAAGCTAAAAACAGTTTCTATGTGTCTACTTTAAGCACAAGCACAGGGTACAAATTAAGCTAAAGGTGGAAACTACAAATTGGACTTTATTATAGACCTAGTTAAGATCATATACTCCAAAAGCTAGACTATGAGAAGCAATTATAAGCCCTGTGCAAGCTTGTTTACAAACTGAGAAAACCACTCAGTGTTAACTGAGTTGGTGCAGGGCACTAGAGGCCTGTTTTGAGCTTAAGCTCAAGCTTATCCAAAGGGCTTGAACCAAAAACAGTTATGAGGACTTGAAGACAACCTAGTAAGCTACTTATAAACCAAAAATCAGATCCTCAAAAGCTTTAATGATCCTTATGCAGAAGCTGCAATTTCTGCACAAAGCCAACTTTACACCATTTTTGACTTTTTGAAACAGATTGGAAAGTTGACTATCTTGAGATTTGAACACAATTTTATGACTGATGTTAAAGTAAATTGATGAAATGAACTTAAGACCAGCTTTGTTTAAGACTTTTAAACACCAAATAAGTGATTGCAATTCCACAATCACAACAGCTCAAGTATTAAGACAGATTGTGTGAAACTTTGACTTTAAAGGTTGCAGACTCAGTTTTAATGACTCAAATGAGTTCAATAATGCTAAGTAAGCTTGACCCAACAAAAAGCTACCACTGATTTCAATTCTGGAACAGTTTTGACAGTAAAACAAACACCCCTTTATAAACTATTTAAACAGTTAAATAGATCCAAACACATATCAAGCTTGCATTAATGATTAAACTAAACTTATCTAACCTAAATACAACTAATCCAACAGGTATGAACTAATTTCACCTGCAAATGAAGATTATGCAATAAAGCTTTGAATTGACTTACAAAAGTCCATAGCCACAGTGGCCTGCCAACCATGAAACAAGGAACACTATCCTACTAAATTCAACCCAAATGCTTCCTTTTCACCTATTTCAAGTTCTGAATCACCCCATATCACATCTGCATCAGTTTTGCTCCTTGGTTTGACTTTTGTTGACCAGGAACTAAAGTTACTTGAAAGTGAAGTTTAAGCTTATACAAAGCTATAGTGAGCTTCTTTAAGCTTATTTGATATTGAAACCAAGCTTTTAAAAGCTTAAACACAGGTACTTGAAAATTAAAATCTCAACAGTGGATAGAAAATGAAGAAACTGAGCATTAACTTGAATTAAAGCTTAACAAAGGTTTTTAATACACTGAACTACTAAAGTGAGTACAAAACAACTTAAAAATACAATTTTGAAGCTAATTAGGACATTTGGATATTAAAACGACATATAATTATAAAAAACTAAAAACTAACTCCTCTACTTGCTTTCCCTTGGCTCCTTTTATGCACAAAAGTGCTTTCTCTCACCTTCTGAGCAAATCCCAGCAAAATTCTCAGCCTTTGGATGGCTAGAATCAATCCTAGCCATTAATCTTGTTTTGGCGGGAAAATCGGTTTTGGATATCTGGGACAGGAAAGAGGTAGCATTTAATGTGGTTGTAAGGTTGGTGAGGAGGGGGGAGACAAATGGTGGTGTAGGGTGGTTTTAGGTGGGTAGAGGTGGTAGCAGACAGAGTTGTCGGGGAAGACAACTGGGGGGCGGGTTTGTTTATTGTTTAAATATTTGGGTTGGTCGGGTTGTGTTAACGGACCGGGTAAAACAGTTTGGGCCAGGGGTGGTTGTGATTGGGCTTGGGTTTAAATAAGGGTCCGGTTGGGTTGTTTGGATTAATAAACACAAGGACCAAAGATGTAAAGCTCCAATTTCCAAGGACCAAACATGTAACTTATGAAAAGTAGTCAAAAGGGTTGTTTTTGCCAACTTTACTAATCCAAGGGTCAATTTTTGACACTTTTGAAATTCCCAAGGACTAATTTTGAACATTTTGGATTTTTAGGGACTAAACTGTAATTTTCTCAAAACTTTTAGATTTCCCACCAAAGGACTAAATATGACAATTAATGATTTTAAAAAGACCTTTGGTGACTTTTCTTTTGAAATTTGGCTCAGGGACTATTTTTGACAATTTAAGAAACTTGGGGGACTAAAACTGCAATTTTTGCAAATTTGATATGTTTTTCATCTGATTTTGATATTTTTGCATTTAAAACACATAAAACACTGATTTGTGATATTTTGATCATTTTGATGTGTTTCTGAGCGTTTTCAGATGATTTTGCAGTTTATTTTGTACAAAAATGATGAGTATTTGAGCACTCATCATACGTTTGGATTACGAAGCATATGGAAGAAGAATGGTTAAGAATCTTAAGGTTAACATTCATGGTCACATTTTTGAAACAGATTTTGTTGTCTTGGAAGAAGGGAACGCTGATGAGCCCAATGTATGTTTTGGGCGAGATTTTATTGTAACAACCAAGTGCCAAGTTGATTTTGCTTTGGGAGAAATGAGGATCAATATCACCGATTTGGAAGAAGGAAAATGAGTGAACGAGATGCTTGTGGAGTTATGTGCTAATATGGAAAAGGAAGATGTGGAAGTCGTAAAGATGGGGAAGGCAAATAGGAAGAAAACCTCATCCAACAAATTAACTCCTACCACATCCACCAACAAAAATGATTACACACCATCATCACCTACTACAAACATTTTCAAACCTTTAACCGACGAACAAAAAGAAGCTAGTTTAGAAAATCTTGAACTAAAGTTTCTTGAGCTAAATGAGAAAAAGCCGGTGATTGAGGTACTACAAGATTACGTTCTCTACCGTAAGAAACTAGATGCGGTGATGCTAGCAAGAGCAAGATTGGAGGATAAAGATCTATTGGAAGAGGATAGAGATAGGATTTTGTTTAGAGGTATGCCACGTAAGGAGAAAGATCCGGGAAATTTTGTTTTGCCAATTAAAGTGAATGGGACTACACCAGTTTATGCCTTAGCCGATACGGGTTCAAGTGTTAATGTTATGCCCTATCCATTGTTTAAGACGTTGGGTCTTAGTAAGCCGCAACCAAATCATTCGAAACTTACAATGGTGGATAATTCCCAAGCAAAAGCAATGGGGGAGGTGAAAAACGTAAGAGTTCAAATTGGTTACCAACCATACTTGGCGGATTTTCTAGTCCTAGACATTCCGGTTGATAAGAGTTTACCACTTCTATTAAGAAGACCATTCCTACGCACATGTGGTGCAATCATAGACATGGGTAGAGGTACGATGACTATCAATGATGGGATCTCGAAACAAACCTATTATCCCAAACCAAGGGGACCCGTTTTGGAATTCATGAAAGATTTAGAATTGATGTAAGCGGACGAGGACTTGACTTGTTTTGAAGTAGGACGTGATGTCCAAGGAAACCCGATGTATGGACCACTAGCTCCAACATACTTTGATATTGAGGATGAGATGGAACGCGCACTAGCAGTGGAAGCATTTTACAATCCATTCAAAAACATCCTAGTTTACAAGAAGCTAACCGATTTCTTAGGTTCTTTACCGGTTCAACTCAAGAATTTGGAATGGAGACCCGAGGGGTCGGGCATTTACAAGAGACAAAATGGGGATGGAGAATGGCACGTCAAATTTGATATACTATGTCCGGATGGGAGAAGATTCATAAGGAAGTTCAAAACTTATGAAACATACCGTGTATTGACCGGGAAATTTCTAAGTGAGGACATCTTAAGGCATGAGTATTTCGAGGAATTCTAAGGAGAAACGAGGCACCATAATAAACAAGCAATTGTTTGCTTGAATTTCATGAACTTCTTTTTAATTTTATGCATTTAGGATTTCTTGTTTTTCATTTCAGTTTTATCTTTATTATTATGTTGAGGTTATTTGGTTAATGCATTTTGATTATGAGTTTTAGTTTTAGTTATAAGTATGATGATTTGAGTTTTGAGATTGGATGAGTGTTGAAATTTTCAAATGGTGGATGAATGTTGTGTGCATCTTTAATAGGATTTTTGAGTAAACAATTGTTGCTTGGAAGGTAAAATGCCTAAGTAACGAGAAAAATAAAAAATTTGGCAAAAATGCAAACCTAAACGGTTGTGTCCATGACTGAACCGGTTGCATACAAGTATATATACCAAAAATTCACTTTTTCCAGAAAAACACACACACGCACTAATCCTCCAGTTGGGTTTTGAAAAATTCGACAATTAGAAGCCAATTGAAGTTTGTTTAAGTTGTAGAAGATCATCATGGCACCCAAACAAGTAAGCATCTGCATTCAATTAACTCAATTAAGGTTTAATTAGAGCATTTGATTCGAATTGCAAATTAGGTCACTAATTTGGGGGTTTTTGATATAATTCGAATTAAGTTGTAATATTTTAGGATTAAGTGGGTAATTGATATAGGAATGCATTGCAAAAAGGATTGTAGTAATTGATTCAACATGGAATGAGTATTAGATGATTGAATTTTCGGATTTAATTAGGTTATGCCATCGAATCAAGTTAAGTTGCAATTGGTGATTCCTAGTGGTAGATGATGAGTTTTTCTTTTTCTTTTTTTTTCTTTTTTTTAAGGAGTAATAGATGCTACATTGTTGAATGATTGAAGAGTTGAGGTCTTATTTGTTGAGTTCTAAGTTGATGAATGTATGATGATTTGAGGTTTGGAAAGCGAATTTAGAGTAATTTGAGGATGTAGAAATCATTGATGATGTTAGAATGCAGTCTAGGATTGGATTGGATTTAGAAGAATCGAGTGGGTGATGGATTAGAAGGCAAAAGCCTTATGCATAATTAGTAACCGATCCGGTTGCGAAGCGCAACCGATCGGTTGGATTTGGTCATTAGGAGTAACCGATTCGGTTACCCTGCAACCGAATCCGGTTCCAGGTTCTATGTTGGATTTTTTTTGAAATTTTGAAGTGGACCTTAGAGGCTTCCATGGACCTTCCCGTTTGTTCTAACACTCTTATATTAGCTTATATTTGTGGTTTCTGCAATAATATTGCATGTTTCTAACGGCTAACCCAATTTGATTATGTTGTGAAGAATGTCTTAGGAAAAGGGATCGCGTCACGAACTAGAGGAGCGTAAAAGAAGAAAGATGAAATGCCAATCCCAGAATGCCACCCGAATCTTCTTTGGCGTGGAGAGAATCATGATCGTCGAAAACATCTCAATGACACCTTATTATCTATTGGAGGAAAGGAAATTCACCGACCTCGGATTGTTAGTTGGGAAGTTTGTGTTTGGTTTAGGCTTTGTGGACGTGATCATGCTTACACTTTGCCGGATTTCGTTGTTGCTCTTGGTTTGTATGAACCACATGAGGTTAAGCATCGATTATTTGAAGCTCACTTTTTGAGGCTTAGGAGGTTTGAAAAAGATTACCCTAGTAAGCCCACTTATTGGAATCGAGTGGGAGATCCTTCTTGTGCAAGGAGGAATGCTGCAACCTTCAGAAATCCGTTAATGAGGATACTTCACAAGTTGATAGTGACTGGGCCGTTTAATAGGTATGGAAGCAGGGACAAATGTCAGAAACCGGACTTATGGGTTATGATGTTATTGGAAGAATCTAAGGACGGTAATGCGGTTTGGCAAATTGCCAAGTATTTGTCTAGGAGAGCCCCGAGAATCAAAAGTAATAGCAATATTTGTGGAGGACATTTTGTGACAAGGTTGGCAAAGAACCTTGGGTATTACAATAGTAGTGAGTTGGCTAAGTGTGGAGAGCCAAAGTTTAGTGAGATATGGAGTGCAAATGGTTTTGGAAATGCTTTGAATAGGAAATTGAAAACTTTGGGAGCATGGATTGAACCGCAACCGCAACAACAACAACCACCACAACAGCAAGGAAATATACCGATGGGGAACGTGCAAACGGATACGTCCAGTAGTTTTGATTCAGGTTGGGGAAAGTGGAACCAACATTTAGATGAAATTCAGTGTAGGGATGTGTGGAAAGACTCGATGATGTTGAGAAACAATTACATCAATGATTATACAATGCCTATCTTTCAACACATGCTTTCAACACATGGCTCAAGAAACCAATTACGAGTTGCCTCCCTACAATCCACCCAATGTTCCACCATATCCTTTCTCCTACACTTCTTATCCTTGACCATATCCATATCCTGGATACGCACCATTTCCTGATCCAGTGCCCGCATATGGTCGATTACCCGAAGTTGGTGGAGCAAGCTATAATGTTGGAGGATCGTCATCAGGAGTTGGAGGAAAGAAGAAGAAGAGGAGAGTTCGTTCGAAGATTGTGGACGAGAACTATGTAACCGAGAGTGATGATGATGATGAGTATGATGATGAAGAAGGTGACGAGATGAGCGAGGACGACGAGTGATCGGGGATCATTCTTGATTTATAGTTTCAAAAACAATGGTTATCATGTGATAAACAATATTATCTCTATCTCTTAACTATTTCTCTAGGATGATTATCATACTTTATTTCATTTTATTTTTAGTATCATTTAGATTGTTTTGTTTTGTTTGGTTTTGTTTGTGTATTGTGTATTGCAGTTTTGTTTGCAGGATGGATGTGTCGGAAGCTTATTGATGGTCAAATATTTGGAGCTGGATAACTCACATGCTTACTTATGACCCAATATGCGTATTGCATATTCTATCCCGTAGTATCTTTTGACTATTTCTTTTTCCCATTTTCTTTACTTTGAAGTTCATTTTTATTACATTGAGGACAATGCAAAACTTAAGTATGGGGGAGGGAAGAAAATAGGAAAAATGATACGCATTTTTAATTTTTAGCTTTTATTTTTTTTTAGATAACTTTTGGATGCAAGTAAGTAGAAGGAATTCGCCCTTGATTGTCTAGTTGTTTTCACACATTATTGGGATATATTAAAAACAACTTGGGTATTTCAATGGTAAAATGAGGTTTTTGAAAAAATTGTGATTTGAACCAAATTACGGAAGTAATTCATTTTGGATTCGATAGCATTTTCTAGCGCGCATTATAGCCTTTTTTCCACTTAATTGTGAGATTTCTTTTTGTATAAAACACATCTATTGTTTTATATTTGCTATGAGTGTGCCGGTGATTATGGCGATTCTAGAACTTGTACTAGTAATGCATTACGGTTAAAATCACTCTCGAGTGATAAAAATATGTTCAAGTGATAAGAGGCATCGTAGGATTTAACCCAAATGGCCTTCCATTTTACATCTAATGATATATTAGCTAACCACATTGGTTAGTTAACCACCCTTATATGGACCCATTTGTTAGTGCTCATCTTTAGCACTAGATACCCTTAGTTACACCCTTTGAGCCTATCTTTTCATTTGGTAAATCCAGAAAAATACAAAAAGATTTTACACTTTAAACCTTAGCCAACCCTTGTCATGTCTATTAGTTTGTTGCTAGTTGTTTGGAGTGTTGGATTGTTTTTGATGATTATGAAGAAGCTACACTTTGTTTATAGTGTGTACCATTCTCCAACAAAGATGAAGGAGACGTCTTTCTCATTTGTATTTTTTTGTGGTGTATGCTTACACTAAGTGTGGGGGAACTTGTTGAAAAAAAAATAAAAAAAATGGTTATAGCCAATGAGCTATATGAAGAATATTGATTAGCCAATGAGCTAAATTGAGTTATACATATTTGTGGAGATCGATATGTGAAGAGGAGAAATAATCATTTACGGGTTTGCGGTTTGTATGATGGCTAGCAACATGGAGGTTTAGACTTGACTTTATTTTTTTCTTTTAACACCAATTTCATTAACCATCCCATGCCTTATCCATACCTTTTATAAACCCGTAGCCTTAACGATATAACCCGAATAAAAGCCCTCTTTGATGAATTTATTTTCTTTGTTTTGATACTTGTACAAGCTTATGGTAAAAAGCATTGATCATGACTAGGCATTGAGTGATTTACATATACCCACCAATATATAAGTGTAGTGAATTCTTAAAATCATTCGTGAGGTGTTCTAGTTATGTTATCTAAAGTGTTTGGTTCATTTTTAAAGTTTTTCACATATTAAAAGCAAATTAATGATTATCTCTTTTGGGATGATTATTAAATTTTTGGAACCACGGTGTCATGACCATTGAATTCCAGTTTTGCAAATGTTAGACCTACTCGAGGGCGAGTAGAACTTAAGTGTGGGGGAATTTGATAACACCTAAAATGAACATGTTTTTAGTAGCGTTATTGTTGGTTTTGTGCATGATAATCGGCTATATTTACTCATAACTGTTGCAAAAGTGCAAAAGATGCATATTGTGTATGTATATGTAGCTAGGTATCACAAATGATGAAGAAATGAAGTTTTTATGCACATTTGGAAGATTCTCAAGGAAGGAAGTCGAGCAAGGAAGCTTTTGGACTCAATGATTAGGAAGCGCAATGATTTCTAAGTATCTACAGCAAGGAAAGATCAAGTTTTGCATTGGAAATCATCAGCGAGAGCAAAGAGTGAGGCATGAATCAAGAAAGTCAACGAAAGTCAAAGATGCAGCATCCAGCCGTTCGGTCGTGCCCCGTAACCGGATCCGGCTGGATAATGGTTAAAACGGCAACCGATCCGGTTGCCAGTGCAACCGATCCGGTTGCATGGTCTGAAGTCACACAAAGATGCATTTAATGTTGCCTTAACTCCCCATAATCATTGGAGGCCGATCATTTCTTGATATTAACTTGTTGGGAACATTTTTGGCCAGTTAGACAAGTTTCTTTGGCTATATATTGAACCTAGACTTAGTTTACTAGGTGTGACACAGCCAAAAGTGTAATAGTTTACACCAAAACTATTACCAACCATATTATTCATCCCAAAAGTTTAGTATTCACTGTAAAACATCCAGGAGGTTGGAGAGAGCAATTCTCATCCATTGTTTTGGTTATTTGGAGTTATACGGTTAAGCTAGGTGATTGGAGGCGTGTGGTTGCTATAAGCCACGAATTCTAGTTCTTGTAATCGCAAAAGTTTAGGTATTCTATGAACTTTGTTATGGATTTCTATTCTCTTGAGTTATTGGAATTACTTTGTTATTTCTTGTGTTTTGTTATTATTATCATGGAGTAGTTTGGATATACTTGTGTGTTGGGATGTAGGAAATCATACTAGTGTTCTCATATGTGATGCATGTATATATGATCTTGTTTAAATGAGTTTGTTGGAAAAATACTAGTCTTGGTTTGATTTGTCGGTAAAACATGTTTTAAGAAAAAGGACCGAAAGGATTTCTCTTGCGTTTTATTCCAAAAAGTTGAGTGACAAACTAGTATGGGGATATGGTGATTGACAACCACCATGTTTACTTATTAAAACAAGACTAGAAATATTTTCATCACGAAAGGTCGAAAGATTCGTAAGAACGAGTTTAATAAGAACATTTTACAAACAAATGGATTTTCTAAAGGATAATCATTAGGATAAGGACCGAAAGGATTACTGTGGAAAACTAGAAGGGGGGGTTGAATAGTTTTTCCAATTTAAAACCTCCTTTTAAATATTTAGATCGACTTATGTCAATCTATTTGATTGTTTATGTTGGACGTTGATAGATAGATATATAGATGTGTAATGAAACATAAAGAGTAAGAAGCACATCACCACAACACAAGTTATTTATAGTGGTTCGGCTACAAGGACACCTTCCTTGCCCTACTCCACTCCCCGAGTCACCTACTCGAGAGTTCGTAAGCACTACACCAACTCCTTGTGGCGGAGAAGCCTTCACAACGTCACTTAACCTTTTTCCGGTACAAAGCTAAATACCGAGTTCTTTCACACCAAGGCGAACCACACCTAATACAACGTCGCCTACCCTTTATACGGTGCTAGGCTAACCACCGAGTTCTTTCACACCTTAGGAGAACTAATCCTATCACAACGTCGCCTACCCTTTATTAGGTACTAGGCTAAGCACCTAGTTCCATTACTATGGAGGAACTACTACCCTTCACGACACAACACCTAATCTCAAGGAGATCTACTCCCTGTTACAACACCATCAAGGATATCACCATCCTTGTAAATAAACAAATACTTATATGTATAACGATGCACCTCATCGATTATACGACCTAGGCATTTCTTCACAAATGCTACTTGATTTGATTCTTTAGCATCCTTCACTAATGCCTTTGACACAACGCTTGGCACCCTTCACTAATGCCTTCGTCTTGACACCTATAGCATTCTTCACTAATGCTCTTGACACGAACGATAAGCACCTTTCACTAATGCTTTCGTCTTGAAACTTTCGGCATCCTTCACTAATGCCTTTAACCCAACATCTATGGAGAAAGGTAGATCTATCAACAAGAGAACCTTCGTTGTCTTGATGATGACGAAGCATGGCAACTCATGGACTTGAGCTTGCACGTCTTCAAGAAGTGGTGATCTTTCCTTTAACAGGAACCTAGAAGATCACACAAAAACAAAAGACAAAACTACATAGATCACTTGGATCTAAGGTTAGAGGGTTAGAATATTTGGGGAAAGTATGTGTGTGAAAAGATGAATAGAAAGGAAGAAATGGCTCTCTATTTATAGAGAAAATTCTCTACTATTTCCCCGGATCCCACGGATCCCTTCCACTTGGGATCCGGCTAGCACAAAGCCAGGGATCCGTGGAACGCTCCTCTTTGCCCATGGCTATTTTTGGTTATGGGTCATGGGTCATGGGTTATGGGTTGATCCATGGTTTTCTTTCTAGATACAATGTATCTTAAGGATACAATGAACTTGGTTAAGTGGTATAAATAAAACCATGGGTTATGGATCAAAACCATTAGCTAGTTTATTACCCATTTTAGTATTTACATGTTTTTACCCATTATAGTATTTACATGTTTTCACCCATTTTAGTATACTTAGTTTAAGTATATGTTAACCCAATATGTAAACACTAGTTGTTGTACATATGTATCTAAATCATAAAAACACTTAGGCTTGTTTTTAGTGTTTTATGTGAAAACGTAAGTGTGTTAGAAAACTATTAACTCAAACTATTTACGTACTCTATTTGTTTCGTTAAAATGATTTTACGTTTGTTATCGACAAAACATTAGAAGATCGTAAAATATAAATAAACGTTTTTATGGCTTATTTGTATTAACAATTACCTATATGTTTTTGTTCTTAGAATGATTTTTACAAACATAAACCATGGTTGGAAATCATTTGCTTATGATTTGTGCATCACATCAAGAGTTTACACCAAGCCTTCATGAACACTACCTATGATTGCCTATAGACTACACACAAATTGTAGGACCTTACTTTTATCAACCTTATCACAAACCCAACATGTTATGCGTAGAACACGAACAACACAAACAGAAACATATGCGTAAATAAAGAAGGAAAGATTAAGATGATGGTGACTTGATGTTAAAACCGTGTATATGTGTAGAGAAAAGATGAAGACAATATGTTGTATATTCCAAAGAAAACACACACACACACACACTCAAGCACACCCCTCAAATGAGACTTTGAGGGGTTTATATAGTACAAGTAACATGATGCCCTAAAAGGCTTTCTATGGGCTTTCGTGGGCTTGGACATGGGTTGGATTGGATATAAGGCAAGCTTAACTAAACTAATACCCATTTAGCTTAGTCCAATCTACGAGCCCGTTGACTATTCTACCATGATATCTAACACACGTTACAAAGTTCCTAAATGTGAATGACCATCACTTCTAATAAAAACCATTAAGGCTAACAATCTCCCCCTAAGGGGTGGTCATTCAAAAGATGCTCCACTTGATTTGGTCTTTACTTTTCTCGAGCTTGAACTTTGTGCGTAGATATAGAATAGTCTTGATTCTTTGTTCCTTCATGCTTTGTGATCAGATAATGTGGTTTTATGCCGTTGTCAACTTCGTTGGTTAGGTGTCTCCACGTCTTTCTCCACCATGCTCACACTTCTATTTGACTTTGATTTACCAATGACGTAGTTCTCTAGTCTTTATACTTTGAGGATTCTTTGACATTGACGAAGAATCATTTTTAACTTTGTGTAGCCTTTGATTATGATGAGAACTTTCATGTGTTGTTGGTATGAGCATGTGGAGAATCTGCACGATCAATCCGCTCCGGAGCTTCCATAAGAAGAAAACATAAAAACAGGTTAGTAATAAGCGGATTCCGGCACTTACAAGTTTGAACTTCGAGAGTGTTAACAGCATAGTGTGAAAACACAACTCTAATTCTTACAAAGGCCGTTCCTGAACTGGAGTCCCACAAGTGAGATAACGCGATGTACCGAAGTACATCTACAGTTCAAATGAGTCGCTGAGGTACACCGAAGCATCACCTCACGACTGTAGACTGTTTGAGACACACTAAGCGTAATCCACGGGGAGTTACCGAAGTGACCTGCTGTCAGGGCTGTTTGATGTTGACCATGGCAGGAGTTTTCATTCAATCACTGAGGATCAAAATTGTGAAACCTCTCATAAATGTTCTGGCAGATTGCTAAGATCTGCGTAGGACTCTAGAATATATCACTTGTGTCCTTATTGAAGAACAACAAGCGATGTCATGTCAAGTGTTCCTATGAGATCTTTTTGATGAATCTCGTGGCTCTAGACTCAATAGTGCTTTTTGGTTTTCCTGAGCGGAGACTAGGGAGAGGGTCTCCTTCTTCAATACCAACGATCTCTAATAGAAAGTCGATAGATTATGTAGGGTTCCCAGTGAGAATGAAACAAATCCCTTTTGAGAGGAATTGAGTGGCTAGAAGGTTTTAGTGCAGTGCGTCACTGGGTCCATGACGTCTTTGTCTTCAATACCAGTGTCATCTAGGTGACAACCAGTAGCATATGTATTGAACCCGGTTTCTGCCCTAAGGTTGAGTATGGAGGGCTATTTCTTTTCACCCTTTCTTTTACTTTTCTTTTTAATTCTTCAACCCCTTCTTTCTCCTTTCTCACATTACTCCTTTTTTCAATCATTCCTAAGGACTTCTAATACTAACTATTTGTGATGTCCTTGGGTAGATCCCTCTGGCTCTGGCGGATCATAGGATGGATTTCCTATCCTTAGTCACCTTATAACTCCATGACTGTCCTATTGTTGCCATAAAACCATTTTTCTTGAAAATCTCTCAGAGTGTTTATGATAGAAAACATGTTTGAGACACTCCGAGAGTTTTATATTTTCAGAAACACTCCCCCTTCACATGTGCTTATAAGTTTTGACAGAAATCTGCACATAGAGGGTAGAGTTCGAACTTTTTGAATTGATCGACTTTAAATGAACAAGACCGATTCGAGACACGTTTACATCACTAGAGAACTAGCTTGAAATTATTACCCGTCCTGGTCAAGTCCATAGAAAGTTTCTCGAGATGGTACATGATTCCTCGTCAATTCATTGGTCCCGTCTGAGTCGAGCTCATTATGAGATTCAAACACCGATCATTAAACATTTTTGATCACATTTTAATCACGTCTCCTCCCCCTCAAAAATAGCATAATCGTGATATTTTTTATATCCACGGATTAAAAATCATTTTTAGAATCTTTTAGGGAGACAAACGGATATGATTTAAGCATGAATTTGGAACATTTTGTTTTATACTCCCCCTTTAATAAAGCATAATCAATTAAAGGGTTTTAGAGAGAGTTATCTTGAGCACAAAATATTTTGAAAGATTTTGAAAAATCTTTTTGAACAATCTTGAAAAGGTGCTCAAGATGATGATGATTTCTCACCAGTTTTAAATGTAGTGCACTGAAGCGTACACTTGATTTTTCTTTAAAAGCACGAGTTTTGATTTGAACAATAATCAAAAGTCATCATTTTTGTCCGGGTTTCGTACTGAAGTATACGAAAGCCATTTTTGAAGAAATTTTGAGAAACGACATGTTTTGGAAAACATTTAAAGAACTCTCGCTCAAGCATCTGTACATGCCCGTATCATTAGTGAATGACATTTCTAGAAACGTACAGAATATCGATTATACAAGAGACATGTCGTAGAAGAATATTTTTGGATTTTTGATTTTTTATTGTTTTTGTATTTTTGAAAGTTTTATATTTTTATATTTTGCTTTTGTTGGTTTTTCATATTTTGTATTTTGTTTTTCAAAAATATTTACAGCGAAGCTTTTTGGAAAAATCATTTTCAAGAAGATTCGAGAAGACGTTCTAACTCCTCAGGGGTTAGGCTTCGCATTCCAATTCGTCGAACTAAATCGTCAAACCTTTCTTTTGGAAGGGCTTTAGTAAATATATCGGCGAGTTGGTAATCTGTCTTCACGAAAAATAATTCAACAGTACCATTTTCGACGTACTCTTTGATGAAGTGGTAGTGGACACGGATATGCTTAGTCTTTGCGTGATGAACAGGATTGCATGATATGGCTATGGCACTTTTCGAGTCACAATACATAGGTATTTTATCGAAAGTAAAGCCATAATCTGTGAGTTGTGTTCTCATCCATAGAACTTGAGCACAACACGCAGATAGAGACACATACTCAGCTTCAGCGGTTGAAAGTGCAGTGCAATCTTGTTTCTTTGAAGACCAGCTTACTAACTTTTCACCCAAAAATTGTGCTCCTCCTGATGTACTTTTTGCTGTAACTTGGTCACCTGCGTGGTCCGCATCTGAAAAGGCAATTAGATCAAATCCGGATTCCTTCGGATACCAAAGACCCTTGTGAATGGATGTCTTCAGGTACCTAAAGATCCTTTTAACCTCTTTGAGGTGCAGTTCGGTAGGCTTTGCCTGAAACCGTGCTAATAAGCAAACAACAAAATGAATATCGGGTCGACTAGCAGTAAGGTACATGAGAGAACCAATCATGCTCGGATATTTCTTTGGATCAATAGGTTTCCCAAACAAATCGGCTCCAATTTTTGGTGAAGTTACCATTGGTGTTCCGACCGAGTCACAATTATCCATACCATGATTTTTCAAAATCTCAGTAGTATATTTCGCTTGATTGATAAAAATTCCACGTGGGGATTGATGTATTTGTAAACCAAGAAAAAACTTTAGTTTCCCCATCATGGACATTTCAAATTTGCTTTTCATGAGATTTTCAAAATGTTTTGAAAGATTCGGATTAGTGGACCCAAAAATGATGTCGTCCACGTAAATCTGAACAATCAAAATGTCGTTTTTGCATTTTTGTGTAAACAAGGTAGGATCAACTGTTCCTTTGGTGAAATTGTTTTGGATAAGGAAAGAGGACAGTTCGTCATACCACGCTCTCGGAGCTTGTTTCAATCCATAGATTTCCTTTTTAAGTTTGTAGACGTAGTCTGGATGTTCCAAGTCGATGAAGCCTTCTGGCTGACTCACGTACACTTCTTCTTTCAGAGTTCCATTCAAGAACGCGGTCTTAATGTCCATCTGATAAACCGTGATGTTTTTGTGAGCTGCATAGGCTAAGAATATCCTGACTGCTTCAAGTCTAGCTACCGGCGCGAATGACTCTTCAAAGTCTATCCCTTCCTCTTGTCTGTATCCTTTGGCCACAAGACGAGCTTTGTTGCGAATGACAGTCATTTCTTCATCCCGTTTGTTTTTCCATAACCATTTGAGGTCAATGACGCGAACGTCAATGGGTCTTGGAACCATTTCCCAAGATTCATGTACACGGTATTGGAGAAGTTCCTCCTGCATTGCTTCTATCCATGCGGGATCTGCCATTGCCTCCCGAATGTTCTTTGGCTCTATATTGCTAATTAAGCAAAGGTAAATGCATAAGTCGCAATCGGTGGCAAGTTGGCGTCTCGTCTGAATTGGCCTTGAAGGTTCACCAATAACTTGTTCAATTGGGTGGTCTTTTGTCCACTTCAGAGTAGAAGGATACCGTTGGTTATACGTATGCGAGTTAGATGGTTCTCGTAAGCTTGAAGATGATTCAGCTGATTCCGTAGCAAACGGGTTTTCAAATAAGTCTTCATCTAACGTTGCATCGTTTCGGTTTTGGTTTTGCTCATCAACTGCTGGTAGAACGGGTGCAAGAACTTGAGTAGATGTAGATGATGTAGATGGAGTTGGTGCATTGGTTTCGACCGTTTTAGATGCATCTTCTGTTGGTGGTGGTGGATGATTTTGAGTGGGTGCAGTGGAATGATGGTTTGATGCATTTGTCGAAGTTCCACCATAGTATTCATCGAACATTAACTCGAAGAAATTCTCCCATTCTTGTTCTTTAGGATTGTCAAACGAAGTTGATTGAGCTCTTTGAGGTACGAGTCCTGAACTGATGTGTCCAGAAGTCTGCGGGTTTAGTGCGGGTTCTAGAGCGAGTCTCTCAAAAGCCATTTTTGAAAGTTCATCAAATTTCACATTCATCGTCTCCATGATCCTCCTAGTTCTTCTGTTATACACCCTGAATGCCCTCGAGTTATCTGAATATCCAATGAAGATTCCAATATCACCTTTTGCTCTTAGTTTACCTAGATCTTCTCTGTCGTTCGTTGGATAGCACACAGCGCCAAACACGTGAAAGTAAGAGATATCAGGTTTTCTGTTGTTCACTATTTCACATGGGGTTTTATTGAATCTTGGATGGATTAGGGATCGGTTCTGAGTGAAACAAGCAGTGGCAACAGCATCAGCCCATAGAAATAATGGTGCACTAGAATAAATTAGCATTGTGCAAGCAGCTTCCACAAGAGTACGATTTCTTCTTTCAACTACCCCATTCTGTTGTGAAGTTCTAACAACTGATGTCTGATGAGTTATTCCAACATCTTCAAAATAAGCTCTTAACTCCTGATTTGTGAATTCTGTGCCGTTGTCTGTTCTTACAACTCTTACCTGAGCTTGAAGAAGTACTTGAATACGTTTCAGGAAGGTGATGATGATGCCTGGTGCTTCGTCTTTTGATCTCAAAAACCTAACCCCATGTATATCTTGAATAATCATCAACGATAACAAGAATATACTTTTTCCCATTAATGCTTTCAACTCTCATTGGGCCACATAAGTCCATGTGCAACATATGCAACCTTGCTTCCGAACTAGGTACGGGTTTGGGTTTATATGATGCTCTTTTGCTTTTTCCTTGTTCGCATGATGGACATAAGTGATCCTTGGTGTATTTGAACTTTGGAAGTCCGTTGACGATGTTGTCTTTGGCAAGATTGTTGATGGTGTCAAAATTGAGATGGGATAACCTTCTATGCCACAACCAGGACTGTGTTCCAGATGCTCGTGTCATAAGATATATTGGTGATGAAGAGGCCATTTGGTTGATGTCGATAGCATACAAGTTTGTATCACGATTCCCAGTTAAGAGGTCAGTGCCATACAAGTTTCTAACGAAGCAAGCATTTTTCCTAAAAGCAACCTCTAAATCTGCATCACAGAACTGCCCGACTGAAAACAAATTGTGTCCCAACCCTTGGACATAGTAAACCCGAGTGATCAAATAATTTCCAAAAGGTAGATCTCCATAACCCATGATAGCTGCTACATGATCATTTCCGAAATGTACGGTTCCCATGAATTGCCAGACGAAATTGATCAGCAGCTTCAGATTCCCGGTCATGTGCTTGGAGCAACCCGAGTAGACGATCCAAAGACATATTTCGATAACCTGCCAATCACAGAAGAAGAAGATTTTGGAAACCGTTTTGATTTTGGTTCCTTTGGGTTAGAGGTAAAATCCTGATCACACCCATAGAAGTTGTCTATATGTAAGACAGGTGCATCACTCATTCTACCATTCTCGAGTGTGAAAGTTCTACCCGTTGGTTTCCAAATGTCATCCCTAAAGTAAACATTATGCTCCCTATCAGTAGTGTAAATCCTAAGTCTCGCAACTAGTCTTCCTATTCGTTTAGCATAAGTTCTTTTGGGAACATTCTTCTTAACAGGCTTAACAATCTCATTCTTAGAAACACAATCATCATGAACATTAGTCAAATATTTCTTGCAAGTTAAACAAAGAGATTCAACACATTCATTAGACTTAGCAAGTTTCATAGGTTCATTACATTCAGATGAAATGTCTTTCTTATTACAAAGCGGTAAATTCCTAGGGTGTTCTTCTACTTTCTTCTCTTTATTCAAGCGACTACTCTTAGAGGCAAGCGAGACTCTATTGTTCCTTGTATTGCTCTTAGGCTTTAGTCTGCTGCTCCTAGAGGTGCTTCCTAGTCCTGTAGAAGGTAAGGCACACTCATTAGGATTCACAATCTTATCTAGAGAAGTGGTTTCAGCTTTCCTAGTCTCTTTAGAGTGCTTATCTAAACTTATGTCGTTTGTTCCATATGGTTTAGATGTGGAGGCAGACGCATTAGTGGTACTCATCTTAAAAAGGCCAGGAGCTAAAACTTTTGGTTTCTCAATAACATCTTTTCCTTTATCAACATTTTGTATAGGCAAGGCAGGTGGAGTGACTGGTTTTGATAAAACATTTTTCTCATTGACTTTTGGAGGAGGCATAGAAATAGACATTTTTGGTTTTGAAACCGGTTTGGGAACATTTGAATTCTCCGCAGTCAATGGTTTTGTAATTAGTATCCACTGCCTTTCCTTTTTGACATTCTAGCTGAGCTCTCAAAAGATCATTTTTCGCTTTCATGTCATTGTAGGCACGCTCATACGACAATTTGTCATACTTGCATTCCTTAGTTTTTCGATCAAGTTGTTTAAAATATGAGACATTTTCTTTTTCAAGTTTCTCAAGTGCTTTTTCATATTTTGAAACAATTTTGGAGGTCTCAGACTGGAGTCTTTCATGATCTTCAACAGAATATGTTTGTAAAATAATGGACATAATATCAGTAGTCAGAACATCTTCGAAGAGAGAGTCATTTAAATTTTCCAAAACTTTGATTTGTTCAACACAGTCATTAGCTTGCTTTACCAGGGATTTATGGTCCTTGACAAATTCAGCTGTTTCTTTCAAAAATGCTTGTTCAAAATGAATTACCCTTGCACTGATGGCATTCAGCTGAGGGGCAATTTGAGTTTCAAAATACTTTTTATTTTCATTATCAAAACTATTAAACCATATGTTTGTTGTAATATTGGTTTTAGTTTTAACAGTGTCTTGAAGATCCACAATTCTAGTTTTCACATTTTCTAAAATACTTCTCGCATCACTTGTGTTAAAAGGATTGTTTGAAGACATTTGTTCAATGTTCAAAAGAGAATTTGAGACAACAACTGGTTTTGAAACAGATTTTGAAACAGGTGTTGACTCTTTGTTTGAAACACTTGGTGTGATGGAAAACTTTGACTTTTCTTTTTGATTAACAAAATTAATTCCGTTAATTTTGTTCCATTTGTTATAATCAATAGGTTTGATTTCCGGATGTTTTTGTTTCATTCTTTCTCTACTCTCCTTAGATAGTTCTAACGTTTCAAGAGAATCACGAACAATAATGGGTTCATGTAAAGCATTTCCATTGTTTAACACATTCTGAGATTTCTGAGCTTTCTTGAGGAACGAAGAAGGGTCGTTACCAAGTGCCATTCTATTATTAGTATGAAAACGCGGATTTACTTGATTAGAAAGCATCTTGATTGTTTGAGCAGAATGACCCGTTTTAAGAAGCAAATTTTCCAAAGTTTGGATTTTCTCATTTTTATCAAGAATTTCATCAAGAAGAGAATCTTCTCATTTTGAAAAATCATTAATCAACTGCTTCTTCTCTTTTTCAAGATTAGAAAACATTTCTTTTTGTTTAGACAGTTGGTTATTTAAATCAGAAATTTCCTTGTTTAAAGATTTAATTTTTAAGTTCAAATTTACATCAAGTGTGTTATACTTGATTTGCAAAAGTTGTTCTTTCGAAACCAAATTTCGATAACCAATTTCTAATTCTGATTCTTTGTTTTTCTGAAATTCAAATGCTTTTGCGTTCTCCTTGTAACTCTCAAGCTCAGCGGTCAATTTAGCATTCGCGGCCTTAACTTCACGATTGACCTTTTTGACTTTCTCGATTTCAATGCCACAGTTATTGATTAATGATTCAAAGTAAGCACGTGTTTCCTCATCAGTCTCAGTATTGTGTGCCACACAGTCTCCACTAGGATCCACATCTGGAGTTTCAGAGTTAGTATTGCTACAACTCGGATTGTCCAGGTATGTATCATAAGTAGGTGCTGATGTCACAGAATGCTGTTCGTCATGAGTAAACACATCAAATATGACATTGTTATAGCATGGATCAGTGATTGGTACCTCAGATACTGCGTTGGCGTCATAGACAGGAGGTGCGTCAGAATCAGTGTCGTACTTAGTCTCCTGAAGATTTGCCATGAAGATGCAGTTTGCATTGAGTTCCTCGAGGTCTTCCAAATCATCCATAATAGCCATGAAGTCATGTTCCTCAGAACTCAATTGAAGTCCAGATTGTTCCTTTTGTACCAACATGATAGCTTTCTAAAGATACGCAAGATCCTTCTTTTTCGGCTTAGTTGGACAAATCCTTGCCATGTGACCCAATCCTTGACAGTTATAACACGTAACCTGATTACCCTGATTCACGTTTCCATAATTCCCAACGACTGGAGCTGCAACATTCCCATTCTGATTACCCACTGCTCTATTCCCAACATTCTGACCCATCTGATTACCCTGATTCGGAACCGCCTGATTACCCATGCGAAATCCAGTAGCATATCCCTGTGGGTTCGCAATAACTCCAACCATTTGTCTTTGATTACCCATGTTCACACCCGGCTGTGCAATTTGCCTGTTGCGAGTGTTTGATGAAATCCGTTGGTTGTTGTTAGTTGGTGTGGAATAGCGACCTCTGAATGCTTTACCCAATAAAGAAAATACTTGAGACAAAGCTTCTTCTGGTTCCATTTCAAGATCAGTGATTCCTTGTTCCTAGTAATGTTGTTGTTCAGGTGGATAGTTTTGTTGTTGAGGGATGTATTGCTGCAAGTTGTTGTTAGTGGAAGATGATGAAGCTTGTTGTTGTGTATTCACTGGAGTTTGAGTCTTTGCAATGAGTGCCAATGGATCATGATTCTTTGCTAATCTTTCTTGCCTGACTTCATTCACTTCATTTTGGTTTTGTTTCAGAAAATCGTTGAGTTGATCAAAGTTCACTTGATGTAAGTCTTTTGTTTAGTTGACAATAGTGACATATCGTCCCCATTCTTCTGGTAGATTGTTCAAGAACTTGATGTTGCTCACGATAGTTCTGGGTGTCAACTTGTTTCTGATCAGCTCATTCATTAAAGTGCAGAACCTTCCATAGTAGGATTCAATGGATTCTCCTGGAGTAGATGTAAACTTTTCCCAAGCAGTTAGCAGCTTGTTCTCTGTATCTTGTTGACCAATTTCAGTTCCATGACAAAGCCGTCTAACACGTTCCCGCATATCGAAAGCAGTTTCACAACTGTCTACAGCAGCAAAGATGTCTCTTGGTAAACCCAGTTGGACTGTAAAACCTGAAAATCTAAAAGATATATAAGTACGAAAATACCCTTGGAACCAAGAAGTATAAAATACGTAAAATACGTTTATAATAAATGTATTAAATTAAAAACCTAATAAATAAAACTTAACGAATATAATTACGTGAACGACTTTGGTACGACGAAGGACTTAAACGTTTCGCTAATATGTTGGGCCGTTTATTTGTTGGACGGGCTCGTTTCTTTTTGTTTTGTCTTGCGCCAAGCCGAGAGCCAAGAAGAGCCCAAGGGGCGTTTGTTTTGTGTTCGTTGGATCAAGGGCCAAGCCCATTTGGGCGTGCGTTTGGTGTGTGTCCGGTTGGACCAAGCCGAACCCAACTCCCCTCCTAAATCCTAAACTAAATGCTACAACTATAAATATAACTCAATAACCTCAAAAGTGAAACCCTAGTTTTAATTGTTGCCTCTTTTCTCTCTTTGTTCCCATTCGGCCGAGAACCAAAACCCCATTGGTGTCGAGATTTTGCTTCAAACGAGTTAAGGTATAACGTTTATTCGACTTCCTTTAACGTACCTTACATGTATATGTCGAGTTATATTTTGTTTAGTCGAGTTTTGTTTTCTTTTTCTTGTGCCGAGACATGTGAACCAAAAACAAGACAAACCCTTAACGAATTAAACCTTGTAAATATTAAGGACATGTAACGTAATATGTAATATTGAATCGGGTCATGAATATGTTGAGTTATGTAAGGCCGAACCATGCATGAGTTAGGACCGAACCATATATGTATTCGGCTAATGAATAAAACTAAATAGTTTGAATATGTAACTTGTTTAGATGAGCTAGGACTTGCGTAAACCTATTAGCCGAAACCCTAGTTGAACCGAATATATATATATATATAAGTTTTGGACGTGTAATAAACAAGTAAGGGTCACGTAAACATAAACCCTAGTTTTATATGTGAACCGAATAAAGTATATCAAACCCTAAATGTTGTGAACGTATCTCTTTTGTGTGCGTTATATTAATTCAAGTGAACTAGTAGTTATGTACACGTGTAATTATCCGAGTAATAAGTAACTTGTATGCCACATAAAATCATAAACGTACATGGTAAAACATAAAAGGAGAGATTGTCATCAATTACGTATTAGGTTAAGTAGCGAGTCATTAAGACGTAACATGTAAAGTAAATGCATATTAATGAGATATTAAAGAAAGAGAAACCCTAAACTTTAATAAAAGACATATGAACCCTAATCTACGATATTAAATATTAAAACATTAAGTCTCATTTAATTATAAAACCCTAAAATATTAAAAGACCATTTTGACGAGTATGGAATCATTAATAATATACGACATTAATGTATATAGGTTCTGTGAAGAAGGAGTAATTCTTTGCTTTCCCTGTTTCTACTTTTGATCATTTGCTTTGGAATAAGGTACGGATATTCTGTCTTACTTTAAGACACTTACGTTATCGTACAGATATTCTGACTTTTTCAGTAAAGGTTTCTTTTAACGTTTTCTTTCGTATTAGGATTTCCTAAGCCTTTGCTATGAACCCTAATGTGTCTATTTGAGCTGTTGCTTATCTGAACTTGATTTTGAATCATAAAACATTTGATTTTGAACTATATGATATGAAACTTTTGATTTTGAAAACGTTTGATAAAATATGATCTATGTCAGTTATGACATTCTTATTTGACCTCAGATAGTTTGACACCCGAGCCAATTATTAACTAGTCATGGGGGTTCCATGTCCGTGTCAGCAAATGCACTTCTGACATGACTCTAGGGCAGTAGAGTGAAGTTCTGCCACGTCCCTTATCTGTTATCTGTTATGAGCTCAATTTGTGTTATATTATCAAAGTCTGTCTGTGGGGCGTATGGGTGCATCCTAGATCTGTTATATGCTATATATTATATGTTTATGTTATATGTTGTCTGATGATTGATGCTGCGTGCATGCACGTCCTTCATAACTCTGGTAGGTCTCCCCTACAAATGTTGCCTTATGTGATTATGATATGTTTCTGATATGGCATATGTGTCTGGGCTCGAGGTAGTTAGCTATAAAATTTATTCTTATATTATGAATTATCTTTTGAAATGATTATGATTTCACTATCTTTCTTTCACTTTATTTCGTATATACTTCTCGTTTCGTATTCGTTTTGCTTGTATATCTGTTCACTGGGCTTTTGAAGCTCAGCCGCATTTCTTTTCTTCCGCGGCAGGTATCTAAGCATTGGAGCTGGGTATTGCTTTGGGATGAGTGCTGAGTGGACTTACCTTAGAGATTTTAGCTTTGATCTTATGATGCCATTTAGACTTTATATTTTAGACATTTCATTTGAAGTTTATTTTCCGCTGGGACCTATGTATTGAAGTCATTTTGACTTGGATTATTTCCGCATTTATGTTAAGACTTCTTTTGTTTATTTATGTTTTGCTTTGATATGACACCATTACTTGTGATTCCTTTACCCTTGGCGGGTCGGGGCGTTACAATTTATGGCATCAGAGCCCAGGTTTACGACTTGTAGTCAGGACCTGTGACATATGGAGCCTAGGTTTTGAGACCCTTAGAGCTTAGGATTTGACCTGCGAGGATTTGGGTAGACTTTAGGATTCCTTCGTACTTCCATTTCGTATCTCACCTTTGCTCATTTTGCTAATCGTTCAGATGGTTCGAACTCGTACTACTGGTGGCGCGGATGGAGACGATGATGCTATTAACATGGATGCTGCGATTGCGAATGCTCTCAACTCTCTTTTCCCTGGTCTGAGTACACCTGAGATGATGGAACAGGTGATCAACAACATTCGTAATCAGAATGGTGCTTCGGGTAGTGGTGGAGGAAATCAACCCGTCGGTATTCATACTTGGCTCGAGCGTTTCGGTAAGCTTAAGCCTCTTTCGTTTAGCACTGCTGCTACTCCTACTGAGGCCGAGGATTGGATCACTCATATTGAGAAGCTGTTTGAAGTATTGGGTTGTGGAGACGAGTTTAAGACTCGTTTGGCTTCATTCAAATTGGAAGGTGATGCTTTAAGGATGTGGAAGGCGCTCAAACAAGCAAGAGGAGGAGACGCTTTTGCTGTGACTTGTACCTGGACTGAGTTTCGGACTATCTTCTATAACCGTTACTTCCCTGATGCTGAGCAGCAAAGGTATGAAAGGGATTATCAAGCAATCTACCAGTTTGATCATGAGAACTCTAATGAGTACATGAGTAGATTTATGAGGTTGGTGAGTTTTGTTGGAGTGATTGCTGGAGATGGTAGGCGTCAAGCTAAGCACTTCAAGTGGGGACTGAAGAAGTGGGTGTTGGACCGATTGCTTAATATTGAGTATGAGAATGTGTCGGCCTGCAATGACGCAGCTCGTAACATTGAGATCTTTCATGAGGTTTCGGGTTCCAACAAGCGTAATCGCGATGGTGATCGGATTCAAGGTAGGACTCAAGGCAATGACTATAAGGGAAACTCTAGTAGGAGTTATGATTCGAGAGGTCAAGTGGATAGGAGTTATGATCAGCGGGGTCAGTCGGGAAGGAATGTTGACACTTGGCGCTCTGAGACGAGGGGTCAAGATAATAGAAATGCTGGTAGGAATGGAAGTGACCGTCAGAACCAAGGTAACAATAACCAGCGTTACAACAAGGATCAGCCAGCTCGAGGATCAAATCAGGGTCGTGCTTCAGGATCTGCTAGTCAACAGAGGACAGCTGAGGTTTTGCCACCCCCACCTATTTGTACTACTTGTGGAAAGGCTCATCCAGGGCAGTGTTTCAAGGCCACTGGTGGATGTTTCTCTTGTGGTTCCACTACTCACAAGATTAAAGATTGCCCTAAGAAGAATCCGACAGTTCCTGGGAACTACATCAAGCTGCCAACTACTACTGGACGTGTCTATGCTACTACTCGTAACCAGGCGGAGCGCACTTCCGGTACCATTACGGGCACTCTTTTCATTGATGATTTTGCTGTCTTCGTTTTATTTGATACTGGCGCCACACACTCCATTATATCTATCACGTCTGCTAAGAAACTTAATATGAAGCCCAAACCGTTAGCAAATCACTTATCGATTTCTACGCCTATGAAAAACCACGTGATCATTGATCATAAATACGTTAAGTGTCCTCTTCATTTTGATGATCGTATTCGCTTTGCAAATCTGTATCCTCTCGATATGGTCGACTTTGATATCATTCTAGGCATGGATTGGTTGGCTTACCATAGAGCTTCAATTGACTGCCATGCTAGAACGGTGATCTTTGGAGACGTAAAACATCCTGAATTCGTTTATCATGGTTCTCAACCTCTTAAATCTGTTAAACTCATTTCCGCTATGAAGGCACGGAACATGATTGCTCATGGATGCCAAGGTTTTCTAGCATCTGTTAAGGACACATCCTTGGAGAGTCCTAGCATTGAAAATCTTTCGGTTGTTTGCGAATTTGCTGACATTTTTCCCGATGAACTCCCTGGACTTCCCCCAGCTCGAGAAGTTGAGTTTAGCATTGAGTTAATTCCTGGTGCTGAACCGATTTCGAAGGCTCCGTATCGTATGGCACCTGTGGAACTGAAGGAGTTGAAGGAACAGCTGCAAGAAATGATAGAGAGTAGATTTATTCGCCCCAGTGTTTCTCCATGGGGTGCACCTGTCTTGTTTGTGAAGAAGAAGGATGGAAGCATGCGCTTATGTATCGACTATCGTGAACTCAATCGTATTACTATTCGTAACCGTTATCCTCTGCCGCGTATAGATGATTTGTTTGATCAACTGCAAGGAGCTAAGTTCTTTTCTAAGATTGATCTGAGGTCTGGTTATCATCAGCTACGTGTGAAGGAGCAAGATGTTCCTAAGACCGCGTTTCGTACCAGATATGGTCATTACGAATTTCTCGTTATGCCTTTTGGTTTGACCAATGCGCCTGCTGTGTTTATGGACCTGATGAATCGTGTTTTCCATGAGTTTCTCGACAAGTTCGTTATTGTTTTCATCGACGACATTTTAGTTTACTCCAAGTCTGAAGAAGAGCATGAAGAACATCTCCGTATAGTTTTGGAGATTTTGAGGAAGAAGAAGTTGTACGCCAAGTTTTCGAAGTGCGAATTTTGGTTGAGACAAGTTGCTTTCCTTGGTCATATCGTATCAGCTGATGGTATTACCATGGATCCGTCTAAAGTTGAGGCTATCACTAAATGGCCAAGACCTACGACAGTGACTGAGGTTAGGAGTTTTCTTGGACTTGCTGGTTACTACAGATGTTTTGTTGAAGGTTTCTCTCGCTTAGCTCTACCCCTAACCCAACTGATGAGGAAAGGTGAAAAGTTTGTATGGACGGATGAACGAGAGAAGAGTTTTGAAGAGTTGAAGCGGAGATTGGTGTCGGCTCCTATTTTGACTCTTCCAACTGGTTCAGGAGGATTTCAAATCTACAGTGATGCATCTAAGAAGGGATTAGGCTGTGTTTTGATGCAACATGGAAAGGTAATAGCTTATGCTTCGAGGCAGCTAAAACCTTATGAGGAGAATTACCCAACTCATGATCTTGAGTTAGCTGCGGTGGTGTTCGCGTTGAAGATCTGGAGACATTACTTATATGGAGAGACGTGTGATATATTCACTGATCATAAGAGTCTCAAGTATATTTTCACTCAGAAGGAACTTAACATGAGACAAAGAAGATGGTTAGAACTTCTTAAAGATTACGACACTAACATCCAGTACCATCCTGGTAAGGCTAATGTAGTTGCTGACGCACTTAGCCGGAAATCAGGCATGCTTGCAAGTATTGAGATTGAGCCTAGGATCATTCGTGACTTAGATCGTTTGGATGTTGAGTTGTGCGTATGAGGTTTTGGTGGATACTGGGCTAGTATGAAGGTGGAGTCGAACCTTATACTGCAAATTAAGGAAGCTCAGAAAGATGACGGCGAGCTGTGGGCCGTAGCTCAAAATGTTGAAGAAGGTAGGCAGCCGGAGTTTAAGGTTGATAACGACGGAATTGTATGGTATGAAGATAGGCTTTGTGTTCCCAATGATCAGGTACTTCGTGAGAAAGTTATGACTGAAGCTCATAGTTCTCCTTTCACTATTCATCCTGGTTCTACCAAGATGTATAGGGATTTGAAGCAGTATTTTTGGTGGAATGGTATGAAGCAAGATGTGGCGACGTTTGTGTCGAAGTGTATGATTTGTCAGCAGGTTAAGATTGAACATCAAAGAGCTAGTGGACTGTTACAACCATTGGAGATTCCAACATGGAAGTGGGATAAGATATCTATGGACTTTGTGACTGGACTACCTCTTACTAAGAAGAAGCATGATGCGATTTGGGTGGTTGTTGATCGGCTAACCAAATCTGCTCATTTCTTACCAATTAGAAAGGATTATGGTATTGGTAGATTGGCAGAGATTTTTCAGCAAGAGATAGTTAGACTTCATGGTACTCCGACATCTATTGTGTCAGACAGAGATCCGCGTTTTACTTCTCGTTTCTAGAAGGGTTTGCAGAAAGCTTGGGGTACTCGACTTAATTTTAGTACGGCATTTCATCCTCAAACAGATGGTCAGTCAGAGAGGACTATTCAGACCTTAGAGGACATGCTAAGGGCTTGTGCTTTGGAATGGACTGGCAGTTGGGATGAATATTTGTGTTTAGTAGAGTTTGCATACAATAACAGTTGGCATGCTAGCATTAAGGCAGCACCGTTTGAACTTCTTTATGGAAGGAAATGTAGATCACCTACTTGTTGGGATGAAGTAGGTGAACGTCTAATCGAAGGTCCGGAAATGATTGAGATCACTAATGAGAAAGTAGCGGTTGCTAGAGAAAAGTTGAAGGAAGCTAGGTCTCGTCAGAAAAGTTATGCCGACAAGCATCGTCGTGATTTAGAGTTTCGAGTTGGTGATCGTGTGTTTTTGAAAGTCTCGCCGTTTAGAGGTGTGAAACGTTTTGGAATCAAGGGCAAGCTCAGTCCTCGATTCATTGGTCCGTTTGAAATTCTGGAGCGTATAGGAGAAGTTTCGTATCGTTTAGCACTTCCGCCTCAGTTATCGCATGTTCATGATGTGTTCCATGTATCTCTCCTAAGGGGATATAACTATCATCCATTACACGTTGCTTCGTATCCGTTTGATCAAATTCAATCCGATATGTCTTTATCTGAAGAACCGGAAGCTATTTTAGAAAGACAAGAAAGAGTCATGAGAAATAAAGTCATTCCGTTCGTTAAGATTCTTTGGAAAAATCACCCGGAGCGTGAGGCTACTTGGGAAACCGAAGAGTCGATGCGAGCTAGTTATCCTCATTTCTTTGAATAGTTCGGTATGTCCTCATCTCGTTTTCGTTTCGTTTCATTTCAATTTTCGAGGACGAAAATTTTTTTAGAGGGGAAGAATTGTAAAACCTGAAAATCTAAAAGATATATAAGTACGAAAATACCCTTGGAACCAAGAAGTATAAATTACGTAAAATACGTTTATAATAAATGTATTAAATTAAAAACCTAATAAATAAAACTTAACGAATATAATTACGTGAACGACTTTGGTACGACGAAGGACTTAAACGTTTCGCTAATATGTTGGGCCGTTTATTTGTTGGAAGGGCTCGTTTCTTTTTGTTTTGTCTTGCGCCAAACCGAGAGCCAAGAAGAGCCCAAGGGGCGTTTGTTTTGTGTTCGTTGGATCAAGGGCCAAGCCCATTTGGGCGTGCGTTTGGTGTGTGTCCGGTTGGACCAAGCCGAACCCAACTCCCCTCCTAAATCCTAAACTAAATGCTACAACTATAAATATAACTCAATAACCTCAAAAGTGAAACCCTAGTTTTAATTGTTGCCTCTTTTCTCTCTTTGTTCCCATTCGGCCGAGAACCAAAACCCCATTGGTGTCGAGATTTTGCTTCAAACGAGTTAAGGTATAACGTTTATTCGACTTCCTTTAACGTACCTTACATGTATATGTCGAGTTATATTTTGTTTAGTCGAGTTTTGTTTTCTTTTTCTTGTGTCGAGACATGTGAACCAAAAACAAGACAAACCCTTAACGAATTAAACCTTGTAAATATTAAGGACATGTAACGTAATATGTAATATTGAATCGGGTCATGAATATGTTGAGTTATGTAAGGCCGAACCATGCATGAGTTAGGACCGAACCATATATGTATTCGGCTAATGAATAAAACTAAATAGTTTGAATATGTAACTTGTTTAGATGAGCTAGGACTTGCGTAAACCTATTAGCCGAAACCCTAGTTGAACCGAATATATATATATATATATATATATAAGTTTTGGACGTGTAATAAACAAGTAAGGGTCACGTAAACATAAACCCTAGTTTTATATGTGAACCGAATAAAGTATATCAAACCCTAAATGTTGTGAACGTATCTCTTTTGTGTGCGTTATATTAATTCAAGTGAACTAGTAGTTATGTACACGTGTAATTATCCGAGTAATAAGTAACTTGTATGCCACATAAAATCATAAACGTACATGGTAAAACATAAAAGGAGAGATTGTCATCAATTACGTATTAGGTTAAGTAGCGAGTCATTAAGACGTAACATGTAAAGTAAATGCATATTAATGAGATATTAAAGAAAGAGAAACCCTAAACTTTAATAAAAGACATATGAACCCTAATCTACGATATTAAATATTAAAACATTAAGTCTCATTTAATTATAAAACCCTAAAATATTAAAAGACCATTTTGACGAGTATGGAATCATTAATAATATACGACATTAATGTATATAGGTTCTGTGAAGAAGGAGTAATTCTTTGCTTTCCCTGTTTCTACTTTTGATCATTTGCTTTGGAATAAGGTACGGATATTCTGTCTTACTTTAAGACACTTACGTTATCGTACAGATATTATGACTTTTTCAGTAAAGGTTTCTTTTAACGTTTTCTTTCGTATTAGGATTTCCTAAGCCTTTGCTATGAACCCTAATGTGTCTATTTGAGCTGTTGCTTATCTGAACTTGATTTTGAATCATAAAACATTTGATTTTGAACTATATGATTTGAAACTTTTGATTTTGAAAACGTTTGATAAAATATGATCTATGTCAGTTATGACATTCTTATTTGACCTCAGATAGTTTAACACCCGAGCCAATTATTAACTAGTCATGGGGGTTCCATGTCCGTGTCAGCAAATGCACTTCTGACATGACTCTAGGGCAGTAGAGTGAAGTTCTGCCACGTCCCTTATCTGTTATCTGTTATGAGCTCAATTTGTGTTATATTATCAAAGTCTGTCTGTGGGGCGTATGGGTGCATCCTAGATCTGTTATATGCTATATATTATATGTTTATGTTATATGTTGTCTGATGATTGATGCTGCGTGCATGCACGTCCTTCATAACTCTGGTAGGTCTCCCCTACAAATGTTGCCTTATGTGATTATGATATGTTTCTGATATGGCATATGTGTCTGGGCTCGAGGTAGTTAGCTATAAAATTTATTCTTATATTCTGAATTATCTTTTGAAATGATTATGATTTCACTATCTTTCTTTCACTTTATTTCGTATATACTTCTCGTTTTGTATTCGTTTTGCTTGTATATCTGTTCACTGGGCTTTTGAAGCTCAGCCGCATTTCTTTTCTTCCGCGGCAGGTATCTAAGCATTGGAGCTGGGTATTGCTTTGGGATGAGTGCTGAGTGGACTTACCTTAGAGATTTTAGCTTTGATCTTATGATGCCATTTAGACTTTATATTTTAGACATTTCATTTGAAGTTTATTTTCCGCTGGGACCTATGTATTGAAGTCATTTTGACTTGGATTATTTCCGCATTTATGTTAAGACTTCTTTTGTTTATTTATGTTTTGCTTTGATATGACACCATTACTTGTGATTCCTTTACCCTTGGCGGGTCGGGGCGTTACATGGACAATATGAATTGCCATGTCATCTGCTTCGACTTGCTTCTGATCCTCTTCAGAGTATTCCGATTCTTTTTGAAGACGAAAAAATGGTGGGACGGGAGGTGTTGCATCAGCATTTCCAGGGTCTTGGACTTGTCGAGGTATGAAAGGTCCATCCTGAATGGATTTGATCATCAATTTTCCATTAGGTTTTGTCTTGATGTAACGAAGCATTCGACTTATCCATTGAAGATAACCACCTTTTTCCAACATAGGAGGACGGTTTTCGGCACCGGCTGCATGAATGTCTTGTTGAGTTGCCATTGATGAAGGTATGATATGATAAAGTTGATGTAGGATCGATTCAACGATAAAGGAGTTGTGTTGGATGAAGATTAAGCTCGGTTGTTGTAGTGAAAATTTGGTCTAAAAACTTAAAAAACCTCAATAACTTCTTTTCGGAGAGTTTTTAGGACTTGAAGGTTGACCCGAATCAACTTTAGTTTTTCAACAGTCTATTCTCCTCGTTCTCACGGTCGTTTAGATGGGTAGATCGCTGAAAACGGAGTTACGGTTCAAAAGTTATAGCCGTTTGAAGTTTTGCTCAAAATCTTACTCGTAAACCAGTTCTTATGCGTAGAAATGAATGCTTATGCGTAGGAGTCCTTATGCGTAAAGAGCCTAGGCGTAGGATTCTTATGTGTAAACCTAAGGTTAAACGTAAGTCTTATGCGTAAACTTTAAGCGTAGAAGTAAAGTACCTTACGCGTAAGAGTTAACTTATGCGTAGAGTGCTTACTCGTAAGCTTTCTGCTTATGCGTAAGAGTTGGTTTGAAACCAAAAATCCTTTACACTGTCACAGCGTAAAAGATATCCGAAAGTCGAAGTGTTCCACACACTTATCCAAGTGAGGGAAGCACTGAGTAACCGTTGTTGCACGAAGATTCTTCACCAAAAAGTTATGCGTAGAAACTTACGCGTAGAAATAGGGTTTTGACTTTTCTTACGCGTAAAACTAGGGTTTTGACTTACGCGTAAAAAATTTCCAATGATTCAACCGATTTCTGATGCACAAATAACTTCCAAAACACTCAAATACCAAGATTGTTTTGACCAAAAACACCCAAAATGCTTTTTGTGCTTACGCGTAGAAATGAACCACGAACCAAAAACTAGTTTAAAAACAATGTAAAACACATAAAGCTTCGAACTTTTTTCCAAAACTAGAATCTTTAACACTATATAAACCTTAGACCATAAGAATCTTGAAGATTTAAGTGCAAAAATTAAAGTTTTATGCGTGGATCTTTGAGAACGAACACTACGCGTACACTACAACAAAAAACTTCAACCAAAACACTCCTAAACCATTGTTAGGCGATTGATACCAATTGTAGGACCTTACTTTTATCAACCTTATCACAAACCCAACACGTTATGCGTAGAACACGAACAACACAAACACAAACATATGCGTAAATAAAGAAGGAAAGATTAAGATGATGGTGACTTGATGTTAAAACCGTGTATATGTGTAGAGAAAAGATGAAGACAATATGTTGTATATTCCAAAGAAAACACACACACACACACACTCAAGCACACCCCTCAAATGAGACTTTGAGGGGTTTATATAGTACAAGTAACATGATGCCCTAAAAGGCTTTCTATGGGCTTTCGTGGGCTTGGACATGGGTTGGATTGGATATAAGGCAAGCTTAACTAAACTAATACCCATTTAGCTTAGTCCAATCCACGAGCCCGTTGACTATTCTACCACGATATCTAACACACGTTACAAAGTTCCTAAATGTGAATGACCATCACTTCTAATAAAAACCATTAAGGCTAACACAAGTATATATATTTCTTATTGTTGAATTTCTCTATAACATCACTTTTTGAGGAAGCCTTAACAAAGCTTTCTTGTTTCAAATCTTTTCAAGAAAACAATTTCGAACACAAAATCCCTTGGGACGATCTCACTTACCCACCTTTGCTATCGCGAACGAGTATACTTGCTCGTATGTGTTTATAGTATTAGACGGTTAAATCGTGTTTAAAAAATTTTAAAACTTGCACACGGGAAACACATCAATGACAGAAAGGGAAGGCAAGCAAACACCAATATACTTTGTGAGTCGAGCCCTGCAAGGACCGGAAATAACCTACACACCAATGGAAAAGCTAGTATTATCTCTGGTGCACGCTACGAAACGTCTGAAGAGATATTTTCAAGCGCATACGGTAGTAGTCATCACGGACCAGCTAATAAAACAAATACTATCAAAACCGGAAGTTGAAGGTAGATTGCAAAAATGGAGCATCGAGTTGGGAGAGTATGACATACAATACAGACCAAGAACATCCATCAAAGGACAGATTCTAGCAGATTTCATAGTAGAACGTCCAAAGGACGATGAAGAAGACGAGCCAATGGAAGAGGAGGAACTCCCACAACCATGGATCCTATTCACAGACGGTTCATCTTGCATAGACGGTTGCGGAGCGGGACTAATACTGACAGACCCTCAGGGGACGGAGTCCACTTACGCTTTAAGGTTCGGTTTCAATACAACAAACAACGAAGCTGAATATGAAGCCTTAATAGCTGGGTTACGGATAGCAGAACAAATGGGGGTCAAGAATTTGCAAGCAAACGTAGACTCAAAACTGGTGGCAAACCAAGTCAATGGGACGTACATTGCAAAAGAATCAGGAATGATCCAATACCTAGAGAAAGTAAAGGAACATCTGAAAAACTTCTGGATGTTCTCAATCAAACAAGTGCCCAGAAGTGAAAACAAAAAGGCATACGCCCTGAGCAAAATGGCTTCTACTGGCTTTGCGCATCTGAAAAAGCAAGTACTGGTAGAAAAGCTCAGCCAAAAGTCAATAGAGGAGACACCGCTCGTGGCAATCATGGAAGAAGAAGGGTACACGTGGATGACCCCGATATATGAATACCTGGAAAAAGAAATACTCCCGTCCGAGAAAGAGAAAGCACGAGAAATTAAAAGAAAATCACAAAGATTTGCAGTAGTCAATGGGATACTTTATAAGAAATCTTTTCATGGACCATGGCTACGGTTCGTAGGACCCCTCCAAGCTAACTATGTGTTAAAGGAAATTCATGAAGGGTCTTGCAGCATGCACGCGGGAGCAAGGTCCGTAGTGGCCAGAGCTCTGCGTACCGGATACTACTGGCCCACCATGCATGACGATGCCCGGAAGCTAATCCAAGCGTGCAAAAACTGTCAGGTGCACAGGCCAGTTCCAAAACACCCGCAAGAAAAGCTAACGCCTATCACTTCCCCATGGCCATTCTACAAATGGGGAATTGACATCGCAGGACCTTTGCCGGAAGGGCCTGGGAAAGTCAGATTCCTCATAGTAGCAATAGACTACTTTACAAAATGGATAGAAGCAAAGCCGGTCGCCACTGTAACCGGAAACCAGATCAAAAAATTTGTGTGGGAAAATATCGTATGTAGATTCGGACTCCCCGGAGAAATAATATCCGACAACGGAAAGCAATTCCGAGATAACCCATTTAAGGAATGTTGTGAAAAAATGAATATAAAGCAACACTTTGCTTCAGTTAAACATCCACAAGAAAATGGACAGGTAGAAAGAGCAAACAGAAGTCTAGGAGAAGGAATAAAGGCTCGGTTGGAAGAAAGAAGCAAGAATTGGCTAGACGAGTTGTCGCACGTCCTATGGGCAAACCGCACAATGATTAAATCTAGCAACGGAGATACTCCATTCTCATTAACATGTGGAATGGAAGTTGTCATCCCGGCTGAGATAGGGATGCCTACATGGAGGACAGCGGAATCTAACATGGGAGAAAATGACGAAGCATTGGAAATGAACCTAGACCTCCTTGAAGAAAGAAGGGAACAAGCGGCAATACGTGAAGCAAAAAGCAAGGCGAAAATGGAGAAATATTATAACTCAAGAGTTCGCAATACAAGTTTCAAGCCAGGAGACTTAGTATACCGCAACAATGACGCAAGCCATGCCGAAGAAGGAGGGAAACTAGGACCCAAATGGGAAGGACCCTACGAAGTCACGGAAGCTCTAGGAAAAGGCGCATACAAGCTGAAGGACCGTGAGGGAAATCCAATCCCACGGACATGGAATGTTTGCAATCTTAAGAGATGTTACATACATCAAGTGTAAGCAACCCGTCCCTTGCGAATTCCACGAAGGAGGGTTAATGTCACAATCTATCTTTTTATATTGTAATGTTTTTATGATTGAATGAAAAAGGTGAAGCTTAGCTACCTTCACCAGCTTTTACTTTAAAACCTCCTGATCATTTACTTTAAACAAGAAAAATATTAACATATGTAAGTAAGACGCGCATACATGTGGGCACGACCCATACAACGTTATTCCGAATAACAAAAGGCTGAGTAACCTCCAAATTAACTCAAGATACGTAAGAGATGTTGCAAGTCCAATATCGGGCGAATAACCCGCATGTATTCAAAAAAGACTATTATAATAGGCACATCAGTGTGAAGATTAAATAGCAAAACACTAAAAAGTTTCGAAACAACAAAATATGCATATGATAGACTGTCTACAGAAAAAAAAGTGCCGCGCTTCGGCAGGCCACAAAATAGGAAACATAGAGTATCATTACAACAAACTACACTTGGCCGGAAGGGTTTGCAAACGGGTCCGTCCCAGACTGCCACAGACATCCGCATCAAGGCCACTTGCATCGCCACCATGCTCAAGTACGTTCGGTGCTTCAAAAACAGACACCCGAACTGATTCCACTAAAGATTCCACAGATGAAGGACTAATCAAGGAATACCAAGTATCTGCAAGAGCCAACCAATCATGCAGAGAACCTTCCCTTGATTTTTTTGCTCTGTCAAAACAACCTTTGATAGAAACGGAAAGAGGAGACTCACTTACCAAACGACTCCCAGAATGCTTAGTAGGAACGGTCAGCTGCTCTAGGTAAAACTGCCTATTAAGGGTGGACGAGTCAGCAGAGGATACCTCAGGACGAAGTAAATGCATGACATCCTCAACAGCAGAATCCTTAAGAGCCTCTAGTGAGGATAACAAAGGGAACTGGACACCTCGGAGCACTTGAAGAGCGTTTTCATAATCAGCCTCAGCAGAAGGGTTAAGGGCCTCAACATAGGAAAGAGATGTACCAGCCGTACCATGAAAATGCCTGGCGACAAGCCCATCTTGCATTCCTTTATCAACAGCACATCTAATGGCATCACTCAGTGCATCAAGGTAACCTTGCGAACGCCAACACTCAGACACATCAAGCTTGAAACCTTCGGACAACAACCAACGGCGAACCGACATAGCGGTAAGCAAACACGGGTGGGGCTTCTCTTCCAAATACAGGGAAACCTTTGTAAAGAGCTCCCTTAAACAAACAAGTTCCGAAACACGAGGGCGGAGGTCCGAACATTCACCTTCCAAAGCTTGTACCTGAAAAATGACAAATGTTGAAGGTAATAAAAAAAAAAGGCGGGGAACGGAAGGAAGAAGAAGAAAGAACAAAAGAGAAAACATGTCTAACAAGTTCACTGTTGCGGAATTCAGGAGCAGAGTTCGCACACCGTAACTGCTCAAGCTCGACATCCTTGCCAACAACAGAAGACTCCAACTCCTTCATCTTGGCACGCAATGCTTCATTTTCTTTGTCAACTGCTCCTAAAGATGATACTTGGCCACGAAGGGATAGCATCGCAGAAGCATCAGATTCAGCCCGTGACAATTGGGACTCCAGCCCATGAATCACGTCAGCTTGAAGGCCACACCTGGTGGATAACCTCTCATTCTCTTGCAAATAGCGCTTTGCACGCATCCGCAATTCAGAACCAAAGCACAAATGACGAGCTGACAAGACATCAAAATCTGAAAGCAACTGATCATGACTCATTTCATGAAGTGAAGAGAAAAGCCTCGGAGGGGTAACTCCATCAACAACTTCACGGCAGTCTAAGGGATTGTCAAGAAGAGATCCGTTAGACACTTTCCAATCTGGAAGATAACGCTCCTGTGATCGCAGAGGATGAAACCCAATAGAAACCCCGGCATCACCAGCCAAAGGCTGACTAGCGGAAGGACCAGCGAGATCTTAAGCATCCTGATCAGCCCCTCCGCCGGAGGACGAACTAAAGAAAGGAGAGGCATTCTTCAATACGGGGACAACAGCCAAGACAATTGCATCAACAGTGGTAGCAACAACACCCAAAATATTTTCGGACCTGGTACAAGAAGTAACCTCAGCGCCAGCAGCAGAGGTACTAGAATCAAACGAAGAATCAGAAGAAATAACCAACCTTTCTGGAGAACCAATAACAGGCTCACGCCTGAGGGAAGAACCAACAGAAAACCCAACTTCATGCTCATGAGTAGTAGAGATAGAAGAGGTAATGAAAGGCCCAGTATAGGGGGGGCGTATAACCTAGCTCAGCCTCCAAGACACTAGTAGCCAATAAGGCCTGAAAGCCATCAACAGGACTGTTACTACTAGACGGACCCGGTAGAAAGTCAGAACGAAACCTCTTGGCGGGACTAGAAGATTCCGGGACACTCAGCAGAGGACCCTCTTTTCTTTTCAACAGAGTACCAGAGGTAGAAGGGCCAATATCAGAACCCGTAGCATAAAGAGATGATCCACCACCAGTATTAACACTAGCACCTTCCGGCTAAAAAAGAAGATCAACTTCACCCTCCAACTCACCCTCAGAACGGGGAGGAGCAATGGGGATAAGTGGCATTGTACGGCGAACAACAACTTCCATAATAGAAGGCTCCCCTTCATGACGTAGACGCGTAGTCATCGTAACCTTCATAGGTTCCGGAGACTGGATATACTCGGGCCAACTCATCACTGTACAGAAAAGAGGAAATATCAAAAAAAAAAAAAAAAAAAAAAGAACGCAAACGAAACTCACCAGTTTGATCATCATGAAGAAACTCAGGGTACATGTCCTCACCCAAAGCATAATAGGCTCAGGCCAACCCAGCAAAGAAAGGGCTCAGGGAATGCCCGGAAGGGATAAGGGTTGGCAGCAAGAACAACATAATGATCAGCATTGTACTCATCAGGGCGAGGAACATGATCTTTAAAAATGTTCTTCTTAGAATGCCATGGGAACAAAGCAGGACAAGCAAAGGCATTGACCCAGAAAAATCGATCGTTCCAATTCTTCACAGAATCAAGAGTCTTAGTGTAAAGTACGGGAACACCATCGCATTTACTAAAGGAAAACCACCCTCTCAACTTTGAATTAACATAAAAACAACGAAACAAAGCAACATTTGGTGTAATACCATGAGCGCGACACAAGATCTCAAAGTGAGAAATCATGCACGCGCCGAGAACCGAAAGCTGGGAAATATTAATACGACAGTGCCTAATCAAATCAACAAGGAAAACAGACAGAGGCAGACGAAAATTGGCAAGATCAAAAAAGCGGGTATACAAACCAATTTTCCCAGAAGGACACTCATGCATCGTACACCTGCGAGAAGGAAGCTCCGGACGAACCTCCAAAGGAATATGGTAAGACATAAGGAAGGAACCAAATGTCTCTGAAGGAGTACCACACTTTATGTCAACAATCAAACTCATAGTGAACGGATAAAGGGCGGACGGATGAAGGAATTTTTCTTCTAAAAAAAGATACAACAAAACGGTGATGGTGAAAGTTAGGGCAATATTTATACGAAGGAAAAACCTAAAACTAGATGATGACACGTGTCAAAGAAAGCTGGAATAAACGGTCAAGATCAAGATTAATAAAGAGGCGCGTGAAACAGTAGGTCAATCCAAAGCAGAAAACGAAGAATCGATAAGCGCCACGTCGCACGAAACACTTCCTAAAGAAAGGGAGGTGTCAGAAAGACGCGTCAAAAAGCGTGAGAAAAAGAAACATCTCTGTCAAGCTTAAAGTCTAGCAAATACCTACCGTACGCGACAATGCCCGCATGCAATAAATATGCTAGACTAGGGGGGACTGGATGACGTAGCAATCCCTAAAAAGAGGAAAGCACCAGAAAAGCATTTCAAAAAAGGCACGGAAAGGAAAATGCTCAGTCAACTCAAGTCTAGTAGCATCCACCGCACGCGACAATATCCGCACACGATGCACATACTAGACTGGGGGGACTTGATGACGTATAGTATGTATAACAGGCCCACTAGGCCCAATACACACTATACACATGTTGGGCTCAGGCCCAATAACTATAAAAATAACTATAAACCCTGGGCCTACAGTAAGCCCAATGACAAAATTGGCTATGGCCCAGACCTTAAGACGCACGCGAGATACATGACGGGCTGAACCTTCAGCCGTTAAAGATATCTTACGTCCGCATCCGCGATTGACACGGAACCTTGTCCGCCAAGGGTCCGGCTCTGGCGACTAACCACTATATGCGAGAATCTAAGAAACCCTAGCGGTAAACCTCGCCTATAAAAGGGGCTCTAATCCCCATACAAGGTACAACTTTCTCTCTCATAATTACACACACACAATTTTATCTCCCTCTCAAGAATGTGTACTTACTCTCACGCCGGAGTCTAATCGTGTCCCCACGGTAAGGCTAACGGTTTACTCTTCTTGTGCAGGGAAATAAATCAAACTACTTGGATTAGTACAAGCTCAGCCCATTAGAAGCTTGTTGGCTCAGTCCGGCAAGCTGAATTCATACCCATCACGACCCGTCACACTTTTTGTACTAACATGGATGAAACGTGAAAAACGGACGAAAACGTTAAAAAACGTACAAAACTGTGTAAAAACGTACGAAACCGTGTAAAAACAGATAAAAACGTGTAAAACATATGAAAACGTGGAAAAACAGACTAAAACGTGTAAAACGGACAAAAACGTGTAAAAACTGACGAAAACGTGCAAAAACGGACGAAAACATGCAAAAACGGACAAAAATGTGCAAAAAAGAACGAAAACGTGCAAAAACAGACGAAACGTGTTAAAACGAACGAAAACGTGCAAAAAACGGACAAAAACGTGTAAAAACGGACGAAAACGTGTAAAAACAGACGAAAACGTGCAAAAACGGTCGAAAACGAATGAAAGCGTGTAAAAACGGACGAAAACTTGCAAAAACGAACGAAAACGTGTTAAAACAAACGAAAATGTGAAAAGATGGACGAAAACGTAAGAAAACCTAGTTTTAAGTTATTTATTAACTGACTTTAGTATAAAGGACCAACGATGCAAGTTTAGCGTAAGATAACCAAATTTTAAGGTATTTATTAACGGCCGTTAGTATGAAGGACTAACGCTGCAGATTAGCATGTAACGGGTACACAGAAATGACTAACGATGCAGGTTTAGTAATAGAATGTGAAGAAAAAAAAGATAGCTATATACAACCATAAAAAGTGACAAGTTAACTACAATTTCAAATAATTTGCCTATCAATAAAAGTTAAACAATTTTCTAAAACTATAAATGAGAAACAATCATTTTTTAAAAATCTTTTGCTAGCATTTTCGATACAACTTCTTGAAACAAATATATGTAGTCGTGTTTATAGAATTATAAGCATTGTATCAAAACTTTGAAGCCTCTATATTTTGGAGGCAATGCAATTACACACATAGCACACTCTCATATATTTTTCGTTTTATAACAGTATACTGTATTTTATTTAAGAGTATGTTTGACGAAATTAACCCGTAAACCAGAAGGAAAAAAAAACGCTGATACCCTTATAAACTTTTACAAATTCAAATAAACCCGTAAACCAGAAGAAAAAAAAAAGAAGAAGCTTATACCCTTATGAGTTTGGTTTAATAAAAATCAAAGAAAAACTAAAGATCAAAAAAATCATTCTTAACCATTCATTTTTTCATCAAAATAATAAAATAAACTTTCACCTTCATTTTTAAAAACTAAATATTTCACAAACCATTGATCGTTAGACGAAACCAATCATACCATCACGTCAAGCATAAAATTACCTTTAATTTGATATTACACATCATATACTTTCGATGATTTTTTTTCCGACATTTTAGGGTTTAGGTGTTTAGGGTTTAGGGGTTTGACTTTTTTGGGTTAAGCTTTTTAGGGTTTAAGGGTTTAGGTTTCTTACGGTTTAGCGGATAGGGTTTATGTTTTTTTGGTTTAGCGGTTAGGGTTTTAGGGGTTTAGGGTTTCTAGGGGTTTAAGGTTTTAGAGGTTTAGGGTGTTTTAGGGTTTAGGGGTTAGGGTTTTTAAGGTTTAGGGTTTGTAGTTTAGGGTTTGTGTTAACACAAACGAGTATTTTTAAAGTTTTCATTTATAGTGTAATGTATCGAAACCCACAAAAAACGATAAAAATTAAATTTATCGAAAGTATGCTATTGGATCTCTATAGAAAAATAATTTTATTTTTGTCGCAATGGTATAATTAGTTTTATCTAACTATTAACGGTTTGTAAGATATTTAATTTTTAAATATATATAATGTGAAAGTGAATTTAATTAATTTGATCAAAAATATATGATTGAGATTGATCCATTTCAACTTTAGTTTTTATGTGATCTTATTAATCTCACCAGGAGTGAGCAAACGACCCGGACCGACCGAGACCGAACCGAACCGACCACATTCGGTCCGGTCCTCGGTCTAGGCTTTTGGGCTAATTCGGTTCTCGGTCCGGTCCGGTCCGAACCACAAACCAACTATTTTGGTCTTGTTGGACCGGACCGACCGAGACCAGACCGGACCGGTCCTCGATCTAGGCTTTTTGACTAATTCTGTCCTCGGTCTTGGCGGTCCGTACGGGACCTATGCTCACCCCTAAATCTCACCTATACCCTTATAAGCCTTTTCAATTCAAATAAACCCGTAAACCATTAAGCTTCCAGTTTATTTCTAGTCTCTTAACCCACCATCATCACCACCGGCGACACTTAACCGGAATCATATCTCCGTCAATCACCACCAATGAAGCCCAAAACCAAAAACCAAACACTAGTTTTATAAAATAATGTCAATCTTTATGCAATGCACAAACCTCAAACTCACATTTGTGTGATCCAATCACTTGTCAATTCATTTTCAAAAGGCCCAATCACCAATTCAATCAAAACCCTTGAAGCTTTATCTAAAAAGGGTTTAAGATTAGACACTAATTCATTAGCTTTAATCTTAAAAAAATGTGGGAATTATAGATTACTTAAAGAGGGCAAATGGGTTCATTTCCATATGAATTTTACGGGTCGAAAAATACCCGGAACTTATTTAAGCAATTTTCTAATTTATATGTATGCACAATGTGGGGATTGTGTTAGTGCACGTAAGGTGTTTGATAAAATGTCTGTTAGGAATGTGTATTCTTGGAATGGGATGATTAATGGGTATGTTAAGGGTGGGATGATTCGGGCTGCGAGGGGGTTGTTTGAGAGGATGGGGGTGAGGGAGAGGGACGTTGTGACATGGAACACGATGGTTGTTGGTTACGCGTGTAGTGGGATGTGTGACGAGGCGGTGAGGTTGTTTAAGGAGTTTAGGAGGGTGGGGGGTGGAGTTAATGAGTTTAGTTTTGCGGGTGTTGTGATGGTTTGTGTGAGGATGAAGGATTTGTGGCTTGCGAAAGAAGTGCATTGTCAGGTTTTTGGCGTTGGTTTTTTGTCGAATGTGGCGCTTTGTAGTGCGGTGGTTGATTGTTATGCGAAATGTGGGGAGATGGGTGATGCTAGGAAGTTGTTTGATGAGATGCCGAAAAGAGATGTTCTTGCTTGGACTACTATAGTTTCGGGGTATGCTAAATGGGGTGATTTGAATATGGCTAGAGAGTTGTTTGATGAGATGCCGGTAAGGAATAATGTATCGTGGAATGCTGTAATATCTGGGTATACGAGACATGGTTTTGGTTATGAAGCTCTCGAGATGTTTAAGGAGATGATGGCTCGTAGAGTTAAACCGGATCAGTTCACTTTCAGCAGTGTTTTGTGTGCGTGTGCTAGTATTCCTTCAATTAAAAACGGTAAGCAAATTCATGGGTTTCTGATCAGAACTAAATTTACACCAAATACTATAGTAGTTAGCTCGCTCATTGACATGTATTCTAAATGTGGAAACCTAGAACTCGGTCAGCTAGTTTTTAAACTCGCGAGTGATAAACATAACACGATATTATGGAACACGGTGATATCTGCCTTGGCACAACATGGTCACGGAGAACGAGTGTTAGAGCTTTTCTCCGACATGGTGAAATCACAAGTAAAACTAGATAGGATTACGTTCGTTATAGTTTTAAATGCATGTAGTCATTCGGGTCTTGTCCAAGAGGGGCTACACGTTTTCAACAAGTTGATGCACGAGCATAAAGTTGTTCCTGATCAAGAACATTATGCATGTTTAATCGATCTTTTGGGACGAGCAGGGCATTTTGATGAAGTGGTAAATCAACTCAGAGAGATGCCTATTAAACCTGATGCTCGTGTTTGGAAAGCTTTATTAGGGATCTGTAGGATTCATGGAAACTTAGAGTTAGGAACTGTAGCTGCTGAACGATTGATTGACTTGGAGCCTCAATCTTCTGTAGGTTATGTGTTTCTTACAGGTATATATGCAGCTTCTGGGAAGTGGGAATCAGTAGCAAAAGTGAGAAAACTTATGAATGAAAGAAATGTAAGGAAAGATCCAGGTGTTAGTTGGTTAGAAAACGAGAATAGACTACATGCTTTTACAGTATCAGACACGTCACATGCTTCAAAAGACGACATTGAGTCAGTTTTGGATATTTTAGCTACTCAAATGGAAGATGATTACTCTTTTCATGATGCTTGAAGGTAAGGTTTTTTGTGCCTTTGTTAGAAATTAGATATGAGAAACGTGATGAATTAAATGTATATTTATCTAATAATTGAAGATTGATTCAAAGGAAATTTTGAGGATAAATGTATACATAGGTAGCTCGTTTAAGTTAAGGATGGCATTTTTTGGTCTTATTCATCTTTCAGTTTCTATACTAACAGAGGCCCCCAAGAATTTCGATGTAAGATTATAAAAATTTAATAGTTTTGGCCCCTCTGGCATATTTTATTATCGATTTGTAGTTTTAGTCCCCCTCGTGGATGCTTTGGTTTTGTTACTGCTAGCTATGAATGTATATACAGGGAAATTGTTAAATCATGTCATTGGCGTGTTTTAGTTTTTGTTTCCTGCAACGATTATTGTGTGTGTCATAATCATTGATGATCCTGACAAGTAAACTGTTACGTACAGATAATAATTCAACCAGAAATCAATACAGAAATGTGGTCAAATAACAAACAGGGAAACATATGAAGTAGAAATGTAACCGTATTTGCAATATGCAATTCACTTTGTTGTAACAGAACTAGAGAGAGGAAATGATTACAATCAAGTTTAGTGAATGATTACAAATGAGGTGAAAGGAAACTATTTATACAAAGCTGAAAGGAAAGAAAGGTTCAACTAATTTTCCCGCCACAAATCCTAACTGATTTTTGGCTCAAACGTGCCCTGCACGTGACTTTCTTTGAACCCCAATTTTGGCGCGTATCAATCCTTTACCCTTAACATTTGACTTTCCACGGTCAAACTGCACTTCCAGCTATCCCTTCTTGATCAAACCCAAGATACTTCTTAAGTAGCTCGGTGTATAACTCTCAAGTTGCTTCTTCTGCACTGCCATTTGACCACTGCACTATCACATAAGCAGCAACCTTATTGTTCACCTTGCCAATCCTTCTGTGAGTAATCTTCACTGGAAACACTGGTAACAGGCCTTCATCGTTACACATAGGAAGAATACCATGCTTGTCCACAATTCCTTTGCAAAGCTTGAGTTGAGATACGTGGAATACTGGATGGACTTGACTATCACTTGGGAGCTGCAACTTATAAGCTACACTGCCCACCTTTTCTAGAATTTTGAAAGGCCCATAGTACTTGAATGAGAGCTTGTTATATGGACTTTGTCTAGCTGTCACTTGCCTGTAAGGTTGTAGTTTCAAGTAGACCCAAACACCCTCTTCAAAACTCCTATCAGTCCTGTTTTTGTCTGCTAAACTTTTCATCCCATCTTGAGCTCTTTTCAAATGAAACTTGAGCATGTTTACCACCTGTTCTCTTGCCTGCATTATTCTGTCCACAACTGTGTAGTTAATGACCGAAATTTATGTGTTTCGGTCAAGGACCGAGATACGAAATTTTTGGTATTTCGGTGGGATTTCGGTGGTATTTCGGTAAATTTATTATTCAAACATAAGTCTTATATAGCTATTAAGAGTGCAAGATACAACATAAATAATCAAATCACATTCTTAAAATCAAACTTAAAATCACATTCTTAAAATCACATTCTTAAAATAAAACTTAAAGATACAACATAAGTCTTATATAGTAATTTTATCATACCAAAAATACCATTCTTAAAATCAAACTTAAATATTTGTATCCAAAAATTCTTGTATATAGAGATATATTGTCTCGGATAACAATTTTTTGTTCACATTATTTGGCCCATGATAAACCATCACCGTCCAATAATTTCAGCCCATGACAAACAAAGGCCCATAAACGAATTTAAATACCAAGCCCATCCAACGACAGTCTTATAACCTGATATAAGATAAGTTTTATCACAAACCTAACCCTACACACACAAGTGATATGTGTACGCCCCCATTTATCACATCTCACACCTAATTTCTCTCACCCACACATTTTATCTCACAAGAACATATCTTGGAAAGACAAAAATACGCCTTTCACAACTCTTAACTCATATCAGTCATCATCTCATCACTTATCCTTTTAAGTTTGGGCCAAAAAAATGGACTGGTAAAACTACTAATCCCACCGAAATTTGCAAGTCAACTTTTCGGTCAATTTCGCCGAATATTTTGGAAACGAAATTTGAAACGAAATTTGGAGCGAAATTTTTTGGAACATCCGAAATCCGAAATACCAGTGGTATACCACCGAAATTGACTACACAGGTCCACAAATTCCACTAAGCTTTCTCCTGGTAAGTAGGGCATGTGAATGGGTGGTGTTTGACCATACGATACTTCAAATGGAGTGGTGTTGATAACTGTGTGAAAGTTGGTGTTATACCAAAACTCTGCCATGGAAAGCCACTGGTCCATTCCTTTCAGTCATACACCTCAAATAACACTCAAGGCATCTATTCACCACCTCTATTTGGCCATCAGATTGTGGATGATAGGCTGTTGACATTTGTAGCTTAACCTTCAAAAGCTTAAACAATGATTGCATTTGGCAATCCATGTTGTTTGTAGACATTGTCCTACTTTTGCTGCTCTAAAAGGATGTTGAAGTGACTTAAAATGAGCATACTTACTGAACATGTCCACCACCACAAATATGACAGTCTTCTCATGAGACTTAGGCGAACCTTCTACAAAATCCATTGAAATGTCACTCCTTACCCTAACTGGTATAGGCAGTGGTTGTAAAAGTCCAGAATAGGCACTAAGATCATGCTTTTGCCTCTGATACACATCACATTCTCTAATCCATTGTTTAACCATTTTTCTTATGGAGCTCATTTCTCCACAGTTACTTGAACACCATAATGCCCACCGACAGATTCATTATGGATTTTTGTGAAGATTTTTTTCCTGAGTGCCTCATTATTTCACACCACCAATCTGCTTTTTCTCCTTAATTGCTCATTAGACCAAGTATACTTTGTTGACTAAAAGTTGGGTTCCTCAAATTTCTTTATCACTTTGGCCAATTTCTCATCTGTCACCTATCTTTCTTCAATTTGTTTGAGCAATTAAGTAGTCACATTAGTGGCTATTAATGCCAACAATTGACCATGCATTTCTATCCTGGACAAATCATCAACCACCAAATTTTCACTCCCCTTTTTATAGACAATTTCATAATCATACCCAAGCAATTTAGGCAACCATTTAACTTGGAAAGGAGTAGTGAGCCTCTGGTCCAACAAGTACTTGAGGCCTCTGGTCAGTCTTGATTTTAAAGTGTCTATCCATCAAATAGCCCTTCCACTTTTCCAATGCCAAAATGACAACCAAGAATTCTTTTTCATAGGTGGATAGAGCTTGGTGTCTGAGAGATAGGGCTTTACTCAAATATACCAATGGGTGACCATTTTGTAACAGCACAACACCAATACCAGTCCCACATGCATCAGTTTCTTAGTGAAATACTTTTCAAAGTTAGGTAACCCCAACACTGGTGCTTGTATCATGGCCAATTTCAACTCTTCAAAAGCTTCTTGAGCTGTGTCAGACTACTCAAATGAGTTTTTCTTTAATAATGTAGTCAATGGCTTACTGATGATTCCATACCCCTTTATAAACCTCCTATAATAGCCAGTAAGCCCCAAGAATCCCCTTAGTTGCTTCACATTCTTTGGTGTAGGCCATTCTTTGATAACCTCAATCTTAGAAGGATATGTGGCAACCCCTTTATCAAATATGATATGTCCCAAGTATTCCTCCTAAGACACTATAGAAGTACACTTACTCCTCTTTGAAAACAAGGTGTGAGCCTGCATAGTTTTCAAAATTAGCTTAAGATGCACCATGTGTTCCTCAATAGACTTGATGTAAACCAAAATGTCATCAAAGAAAACCAATGTGAACTTCCTCAAATAGGGTTTGAATACCTCATTCATCAGTGATTGAAATGTAGAAGGGGCATTGGTGAGATCAAATGGCACCACTAAGAACTCATAGTGCCCATCATGAGTTCTGAATGCTGTCTTATGAATGTCTTCATCCTTCATTCTGATTTGATGAAAACAGACCTTAAATCAAGCTTTGAAAACACCACTGACCCATGTAATTCATCAATCAGCTCCTCAATCACAAGTATGGGAAATTTGTCCTTAACTATGTACTTATTCATCTGTCTGTAATCTACACACATTCTTCAAGTGTCATCCTTATTTTTAACCATCACTATTGGAGATGAGAAAGAGCTTTGACTAGGCCTTATCACGTCTTCTTCTAACAATTCCTTCACCATTTGTTCAATGGCATCCTTTTTGGCTAAGTGGGTGTCTATAGGGTCTGATGTTAATTGGTGGAGTGTTTGGCATAAGGGAAATTTGATGGTCATGTAACCTTTGTGGTGGTAAAGCAGTGGGAATGTCAAACACACCTTTGAATTCATCCAGAACTTCATCAATCTTCTGTGGCTTAATCAACTTTTTCCCTTCCATACTACACAATGTTATAGGGCAAACACATATTGTCATAAAGTTCAACATAGCATTATGATGTGCTCTAGGTTGCATCCACCGAAGTGCGGGCTGTTGAGCACCCCTCAATTACACTTTCTTGTAGCCCACATAAAACTCCATAGTCAAATTCTCAAAATTGCACTGAATGGTTCCCAAAGAGGTTAACTGTGACAAACGATGATTTTTCAAACAATATTTAAATAATAAATATTAATTTATTATTACTTGACTATTTATTTGAGCATTTCTTAAGCTCATGTGATTATTTCGGGAAGTTATCCCGCACATCTTAAACGCTACGGGAAGTCATCCCCGCACACGGTGATTTTTAGTAACTCGTAAAACTATCGATTTTTGTTGATAGAAGTGAAGTTATCGCTTTCTGACGCTTCGTGACATTTACTGACTATTTGATTTTAAAAATCGAGAAGTTATCTCGCAAAACATGAAAACTGCATGTAACGCGTACCGGCACAGCCTTAAAACCAATAAACAATTTGAATTGATAATTACACTATTTATGAGAAACTAGTCGTGTGAAACTCGTTCTTATAGGAAAAACTGCGGTTTGATAGTCGTGTGAAACTCGAACCCTCATTTCACAAAGATTTCAAAATCTGCAGAAATAGTCCATGAGGAGATATTACACCGCTCCCTTGTATTTTTTAAAATGACACTTTGGGCCCCTGTACTATTTTTTGGGTATATAAAAGCTAAATTAGGGTTTCCTAACCCTAACTACACACACTTACTTACTCCACCTTCCTCTCTCCTACATCGGCCGCCGCCACCTCTTCCGTCTTTTACTGATGTTCAAATCAAGAAGAGTCGAGGGTCGCTACGGGTTTAGATTGAAGGTTCAAGACTAGGGTTTGCTTCGGGTCTGTTTGGTTCGAGATTCACCACCACCGCCGCACCACCGTACTTCTATTCTCCCTTTCTTGTCATCTTGGTGGTATGTTAAATCATCAAACCCGTTTTATTTCTTTTTTTAAATTATAACCGATTATATATACATTTATAATAGTTTCGTGGATCATAAAATTGTTATTAAAATGTTTTAAAAAATTTAGTGTGGATTAAAACAATTTGAAAAGGGCGTTTGTTTGATTGGATATGGTTACAGGTCGGATCGGGTCACTCGTTCGAGTCAGGTCAGAACCACAGGTTTTGGTCTTGGATTCTTGTCACTGTTGTGATATTGATATTGTTGTTGTTGGTATTCGGTTGAAGTTTAAACCCGTTTAAACCCGACCTGGGTTTTGAGTCGATTCATAGTTGGTCACAGAATTGGGTTGTCTTGCTTATTTGAAAAATATTGTGTAATTTGTCTTGGTGATAAATTTATGAAACTCCTTGTTTTTTATTTAAGTCACAACTTGGTTTTGGGAAATTTTCGTATTTTGTTATTCTGCTTAAATGATTTCGGTTTGTCTATCTTGTAGTTGATTTGTTTTAAGCCGAGTAGTTTAACTATTATAACGAGATAACATCTAGAGAGTGTAGGACTTGTTTGTGCAAAAGTGGTAAAAGCTAAAGAGTTGTGTGTTCGTACGCCCCGACTCGAGACACCACCTTTGTGTCGAGAGCCTAATGTTTCCCTCGATTTAACCATCACAAAAGGGTGTTGGATAAAGTTTTTAAAAGGAAACTGTAAGTGTGTTTGGATTAATGTGATGCGTTTGGTTATTCATGGGCTCAAGAGCCCATTAAAATTAAATAAAGGTGCGTCTGGTTAACGATGGGCTAACAAGCCCACTAATAGTTTAGTGTTGTGTTTTGTAAATTGTTAACTCTATACTTTACTTGTGATGGTACTGGATTCATTGCAAAGTCACATGAATTTGCAAAGTCTAAAAAGTAATCTCCACCGTTAGATGAGATCTAGTCAACTATCTTATTTTTTTTAATTAATTTCGGTCAAAGGGGTAGAGTAGTAATTTGACCCCTTTTTTCCTTTTCCACCTCAAACTATAAACGCACATATGTCTTAAACGACAAACTTTTAGAAAAAACCGATTTCACCATAATTTCTAAAATTCTATCCTCTTTAATTTGGTATAAATTTTGATAAAAATTTCGAAACTTTTTTTTACATATCAAATGGGTGTTAGTTTTCTTGATTTTTTTGGCATTTATGGCCCTATTTTTTACTCTCATAAATGTTGATTCATGAAAAACCTAAAACATGAAAGTTATAGATTTTGGTTCACTCTTTACATGGTTTTTTGAATCACTCAAATCCAATGTCATATGAGTAAGATAATAAGATATCACCCGTTAAAGATGACGTTTTACTTATATTTGTTGCATAAAAGGTGTTTGATGAAATCTCTAGCTTAGATTTTTAGCATTTAAATTGCGTCAAATGCTCTAAGTTTTGTACCACAACGCATTATTAATCATTTTATTAATTTAAGAATAAAAAAAGCGATGTTTTTAATCCTTTTTTTAATAAAGAAATATATGTTTTGTTCATCAGTTAGTCTTTGTTCATCAGTTAGTATTGTTCATCAATTAGTCTTTGTTCATCAATAATCTTGTTCAAGACTGATTAGGTGATGAACGACTAAATGATGAACACTTATGAACAATATATAGATTGGTGTTGTCTTGTTCATCAGTTCATGTTGTTCATCAGTTCATCAACAAGACTGATGAACTGATGAACAATACTAACTGATGAACAACATTAATCTACATGTTGTTCATAAGTGTTCATCAGTTAGTCTTGTTCATCAGTTCATCAGTCTTGTTGATGAACTGATGAACAAGACAACACCAATCTATATATTGTTCAGCAGTTCATCAGTATTGTTGATGAACTGATGAACAAGACAACACCAATCTATATATTGTTCATAAGTGTTCATCAGTTAGCCTTTGTTCATCAGTTAATACTGTTCATGAGTTAATATTGTTCATCACCTCATCAGTCTTGAAAAAGATTATTGATGAACAAAGACTGATTGATGAACAATACTAACTGATGAACAAAACATATATTTCTTTATTAAAAAACGATTAAAAACATCGCTATGATTCTTAGATTAATAAAATGATTAATAATGTGTTGTGGTATAAAAATTAGAGCATTTGACGCAATTTAAACGCTAAAAATCTAAGCTAGACATTTCATCAAACACTTTGTGTGCAACAAATATGACTAAAACGTCATCTTTAACGTGCGATATCTCACTCATAGCATATCGGATGTGAGTGATTTAAATTTCTGGGTAAAGAGTGAACCAAAGTCTAACACTTTCATATTTTAAGTTTTTCACGATTCGGCATTATGAGGGTAAAAATTAGGGTCGAATATGTAAAAAAAATCAAGAAAATTAACACCCATTTGATATGTAAAAAAAAAGTTTTGAAATTTTTAACAAAATTCACACCAAATTAAAGAGGATTAAATTTTAGAAATTATAGTGAAATCGGTTTTTTCTAAAAGTTTGTTCAAATTTTATGTGCGTTTAAATTGTGAGGGTGAAGTTAAAAAATGGATTAATTACCAAATTGCCCCTGGTCAATGTGAAGAAAGAGATTTGTAGATTTTGTTTAAATCCTAGACGTAGGATTGTATTTAATTAAGATTGGATGGTTACAATTACTTTTTACGCTTTTTATTTTGTTAGTACTTTCTACACGATCTCAACTCTACTTGTGATACTATTTTACAGATTATTGAGTATTTCACTAACGTAATTTATTTATTTTGACTTAAGTGTTCTCGGTAAGTTTCGGACATTGGGGATTGATAATCGGTATTGGATTATATTAATACTTAATCGGATTGGATAAAACGGATTGTGACATGACATATTGAACTTAAACCGGATTGATAACATTTGGACATATCATACTATTGGACTCGAGACGGATGTAATATATTAGACTCCCGGTGAATTTAATATATTAGACTCGTAATGGACCAAAGATACTAAACTAACACTTAATAAATTAATAACGAATTATAAAATCCGATAATCAATAAAAGAACTAATTACAAAACCCGATAACTAATAAACATGTTATACAAATCACAACCTGGTTTGGTAATTAATTTATTAACATGATACCTATTTTGATTAATCTAATGTAACGTGTTTGGATTAACAAAACACGACCACTTGTTGAATTGAAAATAGTCGGGAAGTATTGTTTCGAGGAATTGAGTTTTATTAAGTCACTTTGACTTGGAAATGTTGTATAAATAGGATGTGTCATGCCGAAATTTATAAAACTTTCCAAACTTATACTTTTATCTCAACAAACCTTCAATATTTATAAAACCCGACAACAATCGAAACTTATAGTTTTTAGTTACTTGCAAACACTTATTATGTGATATACTAATTTGAGTTTTCTTTTTGAAACTTAAATTACTTTTCCAACACTTAATTGACTTTCCACACTATTTGGGATTATTGGGTAAACAACAAAACTTACCATTGACTTAATCTTTTCTTATTCTTTTTACTTATTCTTCCTTAGTCTTTTCTTGTCGTTTAATCTTTACGTCTCCCATATATACAGATCGTATATACGATGTTTTGGCGTGAGTTGTAATTTGAGTCTATATTTTCCTTTCCACTACACGAAATGCTAAAACTGAATTTTCATACAATAATACCAAACTTTCTTGCAACATTGATACTAGACTTTTTAAAAACATTGATGCGAGTATTCCACAAAAACTAAAGTATTCCATCTTTTGAAATCTTATATACTATACATCATTTTTATGGGACATATTATGATATAAGCTATTATAATCATTAGGTTGTGCCGAGTTTGTACCGTTGTGCTTGCATGCTATTCGATATTTGTGATATTGTGATTCTCCACTTGGCTAAGGTGAGTTTATAGCCCCACTTTTACTCTTACTTGTTTAACTAAACTTTGGGGGTGAGAAACATGCAAAATATTTTCTGGACCAAAAACTGTGTTCTGTTTTCTCAAACTGTTATGCAGTTAGCCTAAGCGGTTGTTTATCACCCACTGTATTGCCCACTTCATGAACAGTCAATTCCCAAGTAGGGAAGCACGATTGTTATAAATAGATCTGTTAATACAAATATCGTCATTAAACGTTATTTATATTTTTGATCTTTGCCTAAGTTTTGTTAACGACAAAAGTAAATTTAATTTATAAAAGCTTAAAGCTTGTCAAGTTTATTAGATATTAAAACAAGCTTTCTCAAACAATATATTCATCATTCAAGCATTTACATTTATGATTAGTAACATCTTGATATGACTCTAATCATTATGTATGATAGTAGTTTGTAGAATGTGTTAGGTTCTTAAAACCAAACACTACTTAAGCATTTGCATATTTCTATTAATAGTAATACAACATTTGACATCATGTATTACATCATGGAGATCATTGGAAGATTCCATTAGATATTTTGTGAAGATTTATACTCTTCATATCTTGCACAATCTTACTTAGATAGAGTTGACTTTAGGCAAGATTTGATATCTTGACTGTCAGACTGGCGGTACCAATTTGGTACACGGGCGGAACCCTTTTTAGGGGTCCGCGGTCCGTGGACGCTCCTGTCCAATTTGGCTATAAATAGCAATGCCAAGCCAAGTAGTTTCTCATCCCTTTCTAACATACTCTCATACATATCTTCTCTCTAACCTTTCTAACTCAGTTTCATATCATATTAGTGATCTCTTTTGTAGCAAAGAAGATCAAGTCATATTCAAGCTTCAACGAGAAGTTGGAAGTCTTGTTTGTTTAGTGTTGTATGATCTAGTGTTGATCCATACTTCATTGTTGTATCAAACCATCATAATCTTGTGAGTGTGAGTGGTTAGTATTTTAGTCCTCAAAATACATTGTGTGTGGGAGTAGTTGTACCCTTGGAAAGAACTCGACATCTAGCTTAGTGTCGGAAATAGTGTAAGCGAAGTGTAAAGGTTTTCTCCGCCGGTGAAAGGAGCTTGTTGACTAGTGAAGTTAAACTCTCGAGTGTGAGACTCGGGGAGTGGAGTAGGGCAAGGAAAAAGAGTCCTTGTAGGCCGAACCACTATAAACAACTTGTTGTGGTTTGATCATTTCTTTCCTTACTTATCTATTACATATTGCTTGCATATTTCATTATCATACTTAAGATCAATATCAATTGATCTTTCAATAAGTTTCAAAACAAAGTTTTAATCGGTAAACTATTCAACCCCCCTTCTAGTTTTCTACAATTGGTACCAGAGCCTCGTTGCTCAAGAATTTCTAAAATAACTTGTATTTTATAAACTTGAAACGATCCATGGATTCTGAAAACTTTAAAGAAGGGCAATCTATGCAAAGACCACCACTCTTTGAAACCAATGGATTTATCTATTGGAAAAACCGTTTTGAAACATATGTAAAATCAAAAGATATAGATCTTTGGTTTATTATTGTTAAAGGAGATTTTAGTTCTACAACAAAGGATATTTCCGTTGATGAACAAAAGAAATTAGTTGCTAAAAATAATGAAGCTAAAATGATGCTTTATAATGCTTTACCTAGAAAAGAATATGAAAGAATTTTTATGTGTGAAACCGCTAAAGATATTTGGGAATCTTTAATTGTTACACATCAAGGTAATTCACAAGTCAAGGATAACAAAATTGATCTTCTTGTTCAACAATATGAACAATTTGTTATCCCTGAAGATGAAACCATTGATTGTGGCTTTGCTCGTTTTAACACTATCATTACATCACTTAAAGCACTTGACGAATCTTTTCGTAGTAAGAACTTTGTCAGGAAATTTCTTAGAGCACTCCATCCCAAATGGAGAGCTAAAGTGACCGCTATTGAAGAATCAAAAGATCTTTCAATAATGTCACTAGACGAGCTAATTGGCAACCTCAAAGTTCACGAAATGGTAATGGAGAAAGATTCTGAGATCATCAAAGGAAGAAAGGAGAAGATCAAATCCGTTGCTCTTAAAGCAAAGGCGGAATCAAGCGATGATGGTGAATCTTGTTCCGATAGTGAAGATGAGGAGTATGCCATGGCCGTTAGAGATTTCAAGAAGTTCTTTAGAAGAAGAGGAAAGTTTGTAAGACAACCTCGAGAAGAAAAGAAGCCATTCCGAAAAGATCGGGATGACAAGAAGATCAAAGGTGAAAGAAAATGTTTTAGATGTGGTGATGCAAGTCATCTCATAGGAGAATGTCCCAAGCCACCTAAGAGCAAAACTCAACGAGCTTTTGTAAGTGGTGCTTGGAGTGATAGTGAAGACGATGAAGAATCAAGCAAGGAAGAGATCGCTCTAATGGCACATGAGTCAAATGAGGTACTTTCCGATTCTTCTTATTCTTCCATAGATGATGACACCTTGCAAAAACAATATAATCAATTGTGTGAGCTAAGTCTAAAAATCATAACTAAAAATAAATTTTTAAAAACCAAAAAGGAGTTTTTGGAAAATGAGGTATATGAGTTAAAAGAAAAAGCTAAACGTCTTGAAAAAGGAAAAGCAAATGACGATGATTGTAAATCATGTCAAGAGCTTAATCTTGAAATAGAAAAACTAAAACTCACACAAGAAGTTTTAATAGAAAATAACTCTAAGTTTAAAAGGTTTAACAAAAACATCGCTCTTGCCGATGAAATAGTTAAAATCCATAAAACACCAGGAGACATGAATGGGCTAGGTTTCAATGAAGTATTAATTCCAAAGAGTCAAAACAAAACGGCCGAAAAAGACGAACATTCTGTCAAAACTGCTGCAGTACAGCACGGACCAGACGGAACCAAAATAAGGGTTCCGTCCGTTGTGCAAAAGGGTACCGCGGGTACTTCAGCAGAACAGAATGTTCGCAATACGGACCGTACTGAATTTGTTAAAATAACAAAGAAAACCAATGATAATGTTAAACTAAAACCAGCCATTATATCAGGAGTAGGACTTGTTAAAAATGAATTTAGATCAAAAACTACTCAACAACGATATAAAACCTCTTTTGCCAAACGCCCATTTCCTAAGAGCAACCACAACGTTCAACCTAACTACCAACACAACGGTTGGAATCAAAACATTCCTAGACCATATCAAACCCCAGATTACATGCCATGGAACCCTTACCCATCATTTCCATACATGAATCAAATAAATGGTATGTTTAACCCAAACGGACCCATGAGATATTGGGGACCAAATGTTTGAGTTATTCGCTTCTTAGGTATGCTTAAAAGTTGGATTGGAACCTGATGAATGGATAAAAGATAGTGGATGCTCACGACACATGACGGGCAACAAAAGTCTCTTCTCATCATACCAAGAGTATGACGGAGGTAATGTCACTTTCGGTAGCAATCTCAAAAGCAAAATCATTGGCAAAGGTACGATTGCTCATAACTCTCTAACTATTGAAAATGTTGCTCATGTGGATAGGTTAGGATTTAATCTACTTAGTATTAGCCAACTATGCGATAAAAAGTATAAAGTACTATTTGATGAAAATGGTAGTAAAATACTAAAAGATGGTATCACCATAGCTAAAGGAGTTAGGAAAAATAACATATACGTCATGAAAATAGATAAAACATATAATGACAAACTTTGCCTAACAACATTAGACGATAGCTCATCTCTTTGGCATAGACGCTTAGGTCACGCTAATATGAGACTTATACAAAACCTATCTTCAAAAGAGTTAGTTAGGAATTTGCCAAAACTAAAATATGACCAACACTTTTGCGACGCTTGCAAAATTGGTAAACAAACACATAGTAGTCACAAATCTAAAAATATGATATCTACATCCAAGTGTCTAGAATTATTACATATGGACTTGTTTGGACCATCCGCTATAAGAAGCTATGGAGGCAACTTATATACTTTGGTCATAGTAGATGATTACTCAAGGTTTACTTGGACGTTATTTTTGAAAACCAAAAATGAAGCTTTTGATAAATTTGAAATACTTAGCAAGAAAATTCAAAATCTTCTAGGTGTCAAAATTGTGTCGATCCGAACGGATCATGGTCGTGAATTTGACAACGAAACTCAATTTGGAAACTTTTGTGATACAAATGGTATAACACATAACTTTTCCGCTCCACGAACACCTCAATCAAATGGAGTAGTAGAACGTAAAAATAGAACAATTCAAGAAATGAGTAGAACAATGCTTAATGAACAAAACATTCCTCAAAAGTTTTGGTGTAACGCCGTTGACACTTCTACATATATCTTAAATAGAGTCCTAATACGTCCTTTCCTAAACAAAACACCATATGAACTTTATAAAGGTAAAAAGCCAACATTAGGATATTTTAAAGTCTTTGGTTGCAAATGTTTTATTCTTAACACTAAGGATTATCTCACCAAGTTTGACCCAAAGTCTTATGAAGGTGTATTTCTTGGTTACCCTCAAACTAGTAAAGCTTACATTGTCCTAAATAAAGAAACAATGATAGTCGAGGAATCGTTGAACATAACATTTGACGAAAGTCCACCTCCCTCTAAGACATCACCTTTGGTAGATGATGACTTAGTTGAAAGTCAAATAATTGAAGGTCAAATTAATAATAATAAGGAAGATGAACCATTAAATAAGGAAATTGTCAACATAAAAGAATCTAAAAGTCATCCATTAGAAAAGGTCATAGGAAAACTTAATCAAAGAACCTTAAGATCACAAGCTCAAAATCAAAGTAATCATTTTTGTTTTGTATCCACCATTGAACCAAAAACCATAAATGAAGCAATAAAAGATGAATCATGGGTAATGGCCATGCAAGAAGAATTAAACCAATTCGTTAGAAATGATGTTTGGAAACTAGTTCCAAAACCCAAAGATCAAACTATAATTGGAACAAAATGGGTCTTTCGAAACAAAATGGATGAAAATGGTATAGTATCTAGAAACAAAGCTAGGCTTGTTGCACAAGGTTATAATCAACAAGAAGGAATTGACTATGATGAAACTTATGCACCGGTAGCTAGACTTGAATCCATTAGAATATTACTTGCTTATGCATGTGCTTATGATTTTAAATTATTTCAAATGGATGTCAAAAGTGCTTTTCTTAATGGGTTTATTAACGAAGAAGTGTATGTTGCTCAACCTCCCGGTTTTACCGACTTTGAGAAACCACATCATGTCTTCAAACTCAAGAAAGCTTTATATGGCCTTAAACAAGCACCTAAAGCTTGGTACGACCGTCTTAAGACTTTTCTTATTAATAACAAATATACTATGGGATTAGTAGATAATACTCTTTTTACTAAGAAAAAGGAATCACAAATTATTATTGTTCAAATATACGTTGATGACATTATATTCGGATCAACTTGTCAAGAACTATGTAATGATTTCTCTAAAATCATGCATGACGAGTTTGAAATGAGTATGATGGGTGAGTTAAACTTCTTTCTAGGACTTCAAATTAAACAACTAGAGGATGGTATTTTCTTTAACCAATCTAAATATATAAAAGATATGCTTAAGAAATTTGGTCTTGAAGATTCCAAACCAACTAAAACACCCATGTCTTCGGACACTAAACTCACCAAGGACGAAGAAGGTGAATCCGTAGATAACACTAAATATAGAGGAATGATTGGTAGCCTACTCTATCTTACGGCTAGTAGACCCGACATTATGTTTAGTGTTTGTCTATGTGCTCGCTTTCAAGAAAACCCAAAGGCATCACACTTAGAAGCATTAAAAAGGATTTTTAGATATATTAAGGGAACAACGTGTTTAGGATTATGGTATCCCAAAGGAACGGGTATAGAAACCATAGTGTATGCCGACTCGGATCATGCCGGTGATTATGTCGATAGAAAAAGTACAAGTGGTATTTGTACTTTTGTTGGACATTGTCTCACATCATGGTTTGCAAAGAAGCAAACGGCTTTAGCCATCTCTACTACTGAAGCCGAATACGTCTCAGCCGGAAAAGCATGTCAACAAGCTCTTTGGATGAAGCAAGCTCTCGTAGACTACGGAATTCATCTCAACGACATTGTGATACTTTGCGACAACAAAGGAGCCATCGATCTCAGCAAGAATCCCGTTCAACATGCTCGTACAAAGCACATTGAAATCCGTCATCACTTTCTTCGCGATAATGTTCAAAAAGGAAACATTTCAATCGAGAAAGTATCCTCCGAAGACAACATTGCCGACATCCTTACTAAACCTCTTAAACGAGAACCTTTTAATCTTCTTAGACTTAGTTTAGGGTTAATGGAACCAAGCATGTAGGATAAACATAGCCTAAAACATTAGAATAGTCAAACCAAAACAGTTTTGTCTTGTTTCTGCTACTGTAGCCACGGCACCAAACGACAACACGGACGGAACCAAAAATTTGGTACCGTCTGGTCCGTGGTGTCTACAGAAGCAAAACAGCCTTATACATAACATCTTCTTCCTCACAACCCACTTTACCAAAACGTGTAAAACTTAAACCAAGCTCATTATTGTCATCTTCCCACTCACTAATCACTGAAGATAACATCATTGTAAGTATCCTAACTACATTTCATCTCTTAATTCTGAGTCTAGGATTCTTATTTATGCACAAAACTATCACAAATCATTACATGGGGTTTTATGTATGCTTTTATACCAAATATGAATTCAATTGGCAAATTGCATAACTAGTCATTCAAATTAGGTACTACATTATCATATTGCATAAACAAAATCATGTTTCCCACTAATTGATAGATAATAAATATAAGGCCTTATTCAAACAACCAAACACCCCATGTCAAAAGTTTTGAAAAGCTTCTCACTTGTAGGATAACATTTTTTTCATTGCTAATACAAATAGAAACGTTAGAATTTTCATCACTTGCATGCTCTTGAATACTAAAGGTATTGCATAACTAATATGCACTCCCGGGTATATTCAAATATAGCAACATTGAATTAGGAGCATTTGGGTTATCTCATGGTATTTGCCAAACACTCCACTAAAACCATTTTGTGCATAAAATGAGTCGAGATAACCGCAACTCCAAATTGTTTTCATATAGGCACACACTAGAATCAAAAATGTTAAAATTTATCTAAATTTTTTAACATGTTAATTCTTATCCTTAGGAATAATCATGGTAGCCGCAAGATTCTATGATCACAAAGACACCCTTAACTACATTCCCAAACACCACAAAACCAAAGGACTCACCAAGGAACAAGTAGAAATATTTAGGGGTCTAGAATCAAGGTATTTCCACGAGGGTAGAACCATTCACTCATCCTTCCTTGAGCATACCAATCTTCGTGAAGAACTAGCCGCCATTCAATTCGATTGTCTTCTTGACATTGATGAACCAATTTGTCCTAGGTTCGTATTAGAATTCTATGCTAGTGTGACCGGTTTTAGTGATGAAGATGATGAGTTTTGTCTTAGCTTTAGAATCAACCAAAATGACTACACCATCACTTTAAGTGACTTTGCTAGAGTACTAGGAATTCCCAACCGTGGAACTTGTGTCTACACGGATAAGTGGTCACTCACCGCCCTTGATGCAATCAATGACCGCTCTCTTCCCTACGTAACCCGTTTAGCCGATAAGGATGTCATCCGTGAACACCTTTTTAACCCAAAAACGGATACAACCCGAGTCACCCGAAAGGGAAAAGAGGTAGACCGAGATCCATATGGAATGGAGCTCAATGAACTTAAGCACGAATTTAAGAAATGGGAGGAGTTACTTAGAGCAAACGTCATTAGCACCATAGGGAATAGGGATCACATAAACGCTTGTCTTTGTCACATGCTTTACAACTTGTCCACCCGACAACCATTCAACTTAGCCTACTACATAGCTAGGAGAATGATTGATATTCCAACTCAAGGATCCGTTGCTCTTCCATACGGGATGCTTCTCACCCGTCTATATAGAAACTTCGCTCCAATTCCACCAACCCCAAAAGGGATGCACCTTCAATATGATCTCATCCCTCACATCTTTGTGCCTTTGAGTGATGCTCGAGTTGCTAAGACTAAAGGCAAGAGAGCTAAACCTCCAACTCCTTCATCATCATCATCAAATAGCTCCGAGGATGGTCTTCCAAGCTCTCGTCTTCCACCTCAAGAGTATTACACATCTCTTCCCGAAATTGAGAATGAATCAGCAGAATTCAAGCAAACTAAGGGAATGTTCAAGTGCCTTGGTAGGATGATGAACAAGATTTACAAGAAGTTGGACAAATAAGGGTACTTTAAGGAGTGTTTGGAACAATGAATTATCGTTAATGTTTGATACTATTTAGTTGTTTTTATTATGTAGGATGATAATATAACTTGAAACAATGGTGTATGCTAACAATCTCATGCAGGGGGATAGCACAAGTATGCTATCAAATTTTACCCATTTTCACTATATTGTGAAAATCAATAAGCCTTGCTCTTAATCTATGCTCCACTGTGTTTACATATGTGTTATTTACTTTTCATAACTAGAAATGTTTAGTATAACAGGTTTTGAGAAAAATTTTCAGATTTCGGAAATTTCAGTTTTTAGGAAACTTTCTGTCCAAATTTCAGCACTCCACGGATCAGACGGCACCATTATTTTGGTACCGTCCTTTATGAATTTTGGTACCGCCATATCTGTACAGGCGGACCAGACGGCACCCTTTTTTGGGTTCCGTCTGTGTATGATTTTGGTGCCGTGGATCCTCCAGGTAATTTTCTGAATTTCGACTCTTTCGTAATTCCAAATTATCTTCCATCACTTATAAATCAATCTTAACTAGTTTATACTGTTATTAGAACTAGTATTATTCACTAAGGGATGTAAGAAATCCATTTCCCACCAAAATTCAAAAATTTGAAAAATCCACCCAAGGAGCCCTTTGGCATAAAGGAAGGAACCAAATTTTTGGTACCTTCAAATCCGTGGGTAATCTGAATGTTAAGAAATTCCACTCACTAGAACACATTTATTGCATATCTTTTCTTCTTCACTCCATCTTCTTTGTATGGATTGACTTGGGTGATATGACTAGCATTCAACCCACTTCCAAATCATTAGGAACCTCATCTCTTCAATGGTTCAACATCAAATCAAACCTTTTCTCAACAATTTCTTACCTCTATAAATTGAAAGGCTTTACCATGATCATCCTCACACCTTCTTCATTCTCACTTACTATCTAGCAAATCAAAACCCAAGATAAAAATGACTAAATCATCACCAAAACCTTGCAAGAAAACCGCTAGAATAAGTGTAAGGCCTTGTTGTTTTGTTAATTTTAGCTCATCATCCGAATCTTCACCACTCACCATCTCATCTCCCATTAGAGATGATACACACCTTACCTTGGCTACACCCACTTCATCACACATTGTGATCACCACTCCACCACCATCAAAAGCACCTACTTCACCTCCACCGGCACCCATCCAAACATCCAAAACACCATCACCACCTTCACCAAGGTCTCCCACTCTCACTCCCATGGAGTTATTTTCTACTCCACCAACATCACCAAATCCTTTCCTAGAGGACTTGGAAGACTTGCCTCCTAGGCCAAGTCATCCACCACCATTGCCATCCTTTGGCACCATTGAGCGAATCGCTCATGAATCACCTCGGTCATCCATTGACCCAAACGTCCCATTAGGGCCAAGACCTCTCCTTTTCCACCCCATTCACAAGGACATTCATGGTCCTTTATACGGGGATCATCCACTTCCATCATCAATGTCCCCTCATATTGAGGACATTCCGGAGAGCATGTGGGATGACAATCCCACTAGAGAGGAGATTCAAGCCGAACTCCACAACCTCCACCAATTCAAAGGCATGGTGGATTCTCACTTAAGTGAGACAATGCAAATGCAAAGTGCTTTGCTTGCATCCATCATGACCACTCCAAACATCCCCAACACCACCAACACATCCACCATTCCACCACCACAACCTCCGCAAACTTTCTACCCACCAAGACATGGTTGCTCCACTTGTGAGCAAACGGGTCAAACCGTGGAACGGACCCGGATTATGGTCCATGACTTCCACGAAGAAATGAGGTTCATCCTCAACCACATTCTTGAGCGTCTCAACGCTCTTTCCCATCCACCATCTCTTTAGGATGGTTTTTAGAATAGTCTTTTACTTGTTTTTGTTTTTAGGATATTTTTTTTTTCTTTTTTCTCTTGTACTAGAAACACATCATTGTGTTCTCTTTTCATGATCTTTACTCATGAAAAATTTTAACAAATGAATGTTGTTTATTTAGTTGTTGGTGTCATTACATAGTGTTTGGAAATGCTTGTGAATGATCATTATTACTAACAATTTTTTTTGTAGCTTTATTTTCACAATCCATGTATCTTCCCATTAAAGCACCCAATTTAGGGGGAGCTTTGAACAAGGGGGAGATAATAAGCTCGGGCTCATTACATTCCGCATAGCCTCTTCTTTTTGTTGAGACAAAAAGGGGGAGAAAATATAGAACTTGGAAATTATTTATATTTGACTTTTCTGAAAAAGTCAAACTGCATACAATTGACTTTCTAAAAGTCAAACAGGAACCCTCATTGATAATACTTGACTTTTCTTAACAAAGTCAAACTGCATACTTTGACTTTCTGAAAAAGTCAATATCATGCATCAACTAGTGAATTCTTTGACTTTCATAAAAAGTCAAAATTCATACACTTATATTATCATTTCCTTTTCAAAGTTCTAAAACTAATATTTTTTTTATAACTCTTGTACAAACTTTGTCTCTTTTATAAAAATAAAATTTATATTTTGTCCTCAACAAAAAGGGGGAGATTGTTAATACAAATATCGTCATTAAACGTTATTTATATTTTTGATCTTTGCCTAAGTTTTGTTAACGACAAAAGTAAATTTAATTTATAAAAGCTTAAAGCTTGTCAAGTTTATTAGATATTAAAACAAGCTTTCTCAAACAATATATTCATCATTCAAGCATTTACATTTATGATTAGTAACATCTTGATATGACTCTAATCATTATGTATGATAGTAGTTTGTAGAATGTGTTAGGTTCTTAAAACCAAACACTACTTAAGCATTTGCATATTTCTATTAATAGTAATACAACATTTGACATCATGTATTACATCATGGAGATCATTGGAAGATTCCATTAGATATTTTGTGAAGATTTATACTCTTCATATCTTGCACAATCTTACTTAGATAGAGTTGACTTTAGGCAAGATTTGATATCTTGACTGTCAGACTGGCGGTACCAATTTGGTACACGGGCGGAACCCTTTTTAGGGGTCCGCGGTCCGTGGACGCTCCTGTCCAATTTGGCTATAAATAGCAATGCCAAGCCAAGTAGTTTCTCATCCCTTTCTAACATACTCTCATACATATCTTCTCTCTAACCTTTCTAACTCAGTTTCATATCATATTAGTGATCTCTTTTGTAGCAAAGAAGATCAAGTCATATTCAAGCTTCAACGAGAAGTTGGAAGTCTTGTTTGTTTAGTGTTGTATGATCTAGTGTTGATCCATACTTCATTGTTGTATCAAACCATCATAATCTTGTGAGTGTGAGTGGTTAGTATTTTAGTCCTCAAAATACATTGTGTGTGGGAGTAGTTGTACCCTTGGAAAGAACTCGACATCTAGCTTAGTGTCGGAAATAGTGTAAGCGAAGTGTAAAGGTTTTCTCCGCCGGTGAAAGGAGCTTGTTGACTAGTGAAGTTAAACTCTCGAGTGTGAGACTCGGGGAGTGGAGTAGGGCAAGGAAAAAGAGTCCTTGTAGGCCGAACCACTATAAACAACTTGTTGTGGTTTGATCATTTCTTTCCTTACTTATCTATTACATATTGCTTGCATATTTCATTATCATACTTAAGATCAATATCAATTGATCTTTCAATAAGTTTCAAAACAAAGTTTTAATCGGTAAACTATTCAACCCCCCTTCTAGTTTTCTACAAGATCTATTGGGGGTGACGCCCCCGTCCGGTTGGCCAGACAGGTCAAGGCGGGCGTATACCATATCGGGATGCTGAGTGTATGGGTTAAACACTCGCTTGGGCCTCTTTATTATAAATTATATGTGCCAAGCCAAGCCGCACTGAACTGTCGGAGTATCGGTTACATGAACATAGTGCTAGCGTAATATGTTTCACAACTGTTATTATTATGTTATGGCCTTTGATGTGCTTATAACTACTTGATTTGGTCCTACTTTACTTGATTATTTAAACCTATGAACTCACCGGCTTTTTGCTGACTTTTAGCATGTTTTTCTCAGGTGTTTGAATTATGTTATCTTATGATTGCATGAAGGCAAAGCAAGGCAGGGCATGGTCATAGACTCCCCTATGAGATGTTTCTTTTACACATTTCCTAGGGCACTTGTATGGGACAACTGTAATTTTTATAGGCCTTATTCCGCAACTTTTAAAACTATGGTATAACTTACAGATTTGGATTAATGAAGTTGTTTAAAACGGAGTATGTTCCATTCTTTATCTCTTTTGTTGTGATTACCAAGTTAGTAATGAAGCAGCTTCTGTTTCTCGACCACCTAACGTATCTTTGTGCAGGACAAGTAGTAGATGAAACCATGTTTGCATTTCTCATGGCAGAAAAATATTGTTTGAAAATAAGTGGAACTCTAAATTTTGAAAATCAACCGGACTCCATTTTGTCAAAACATATGTCACTCAATCAACGACTAAGGTCATCGATTGAAGGGGAGAGTGATTTCAAATTAAATATTTTCAAACGATATTTCTTCAAAAGAGTCCATTTTTTACATTATGAAGTGGTGATCTAAAGTTTTTGATGTTACGTGTCAGCGTATGATTTTTCATTAAAATCAAAGATCTTTCAAAATGAAATTTTCTCTTTTACTTAAAGATCTCTTAAATCTATTATACCTGACACTAACAATCTTAATTATCTAAAATTGTTCCGTATCAGTTAATTTCATAATCAAGCCACGTCTTTCCCCAAAATTTTCTAAATGATTTAAATCAATTGGGATCACAAATCTCAAAAGGTTTGAAATTTTTGATCGGGGGAGAGATTGTGATTTAAATCTCAATCTGATAAAATGGTACTTGTTTAAACTCAAACAAGCACTCCTTTCTCCATGTGCTAAATGATTTCAAATACATGATGCACATGTTGAGGATGAGCATTTATCCAAAAACCAGAAGAGCATTTAAATCGGGCCACATTTTCTCCCATGTTTTCTAAACCTATTTAAATCACTTGGGATCCAAAATCTCAAAGGTTTTGATATTTTTGATCGGGGGAGAGAATGTGATTTAATATGAAATCTGATAAAAGGTGATCTTTTATGACTCAAAAGTACAGGTTGCTCTCCCATATGTGTTAAACGTTTTCATTAATTGATGCACATATTGAGGGGAGCATTTCAAAAGATAATAAACTATCGAGGTACAAAGGATTCAATATATTAAGTAACTTGATTGATTTTGAAATGGTTTCTCTATGGCAAGTGTGCTCGTGGAAGTACTTCAAAGACCTCCTTCCTCTATGTGATAAATGATTTCAAATAAACAACGCACATATTGAGAGGGAGCATTTACCAAAAATATCAAAAGGCTTTTCTATGGAAATTGTGATCAAGGAAATAATTCAAAGTCCTCTTTCCTCCATGTGCTAAACAAATTTAAAATCACATCGCACATGTTGAGAGGGAGCATTTATAAATTGATCAAAACAATTAAGGTACAAAATGCTTTGATATTATATCACAAGTACCTTGATTGATTTTCCTAATGATTTTTCAATTGGTTTCAAGGAGGAAAGAACTATACCACAAGACCGACTATTTTACTTTATGCATTGGAGTTATAGGGATGGTAAGGTTAGGTATTCGTTCCCACGATCCCGCCAGAGCCAGAGGGATCTACCTAGGGATAGTCCACTAGATAGTGTAGAAGTCCTTAGGTATGACGAAAAAAAGGAGAAAAGTGAGAATAAGGGAAGAGTGCCGACTGAGATAGAGCTAGAACTGGAACAAACCCAACAAGGTTCTAGTAATGAAGTCTCAGTAAGCACTGAAGGGGTTGAAGAATGAAAAAGAAATAAAAAGTGAAAAGGGTGAAAAGAAATAGCCCTCCAATAATTCAACCTTAAGGCAGAAACCAGGTACAATACATATGCTACTGGTAGTTACTAAGGTAACGCCGGTATTGAAGACAAGACGTGATGGACCCAGTGACGCACTGCACTAAACTTCCCAAGCCATTCAAGTTCTTTTAAAAGGACTTATTTCATTCTCACGGGGAACCTACATAATCTATCGACTTTCTCTTAGATATTGTTGATATTGAAAAGGAGACCCTCTCCCTAGTCTCCGAACAGGAAACCAAAGTGCACAATTGAGTCTAGAGCCAAGAGATCATCACAATAAATCTCACTAGGACACATAATTAATGAAGACTTGCTGTTTCACACAATCTGGAAAGTGAGAATATATATTTAGAGTCCTACGCAGTATCCTCGTGGTATTGCCAGAACATCCGAGTGATATGTAAAATATTCACGATGAAGATGGAAATCCTTCTAGAGCCAACATCAAACAAGCTCTTGGTGGGTGACATTTGAGATCCAACATGGATCAAGCTTGTGACAACTGGATAGAAACAATGGGGCGATTCACTCTTGAATCAACCTTGGTCCAGGAAATGAACTGACGAATAATTTTGAAAAACCTTTCGATGTGCTCTACAATTCTTTTCTCGTGGCACATCGACTGAGCGTTATTTTCTCAAACAAAATTATTAATGATTGAAAATTGATCTTTCTCATAAAACCTTTGTCGTATTGCAAAACTCTTTCTCTTAAGCAATACGCGATTGTTTTTCAAATCAATTTTTCATCAATCAGTAAATCTCAATTCGCTGGTTCACTCACTCCGTGTTGTCTACTTTGGGACGCTCCAGTTTGAGAACGGCTAGATCAAGCTGCGAAACCCTGTAAAGGAGATTTTTAGGAATTCTACCTGATCACATGCAGTATTTATACTGATCAACGGGGAACCATCGTTCTTGCAACTGTATTCAATGAAAGTGAACAAAGACACTTTCGTGTGTTTTATTGCTAACTGTTGTTTGCAAGAACATTTGACTGTTGCAGCTGATCGATATTGAGAATTCAATTCATAACCGCATGCTCACAGCACACACTCCTAATTGAAGAAAATCATGATAATACCGTGGAGGACGGACGGGTCTTTACCCACTGTATGCCTGATCCATAGCCCGTAGGTGGCGTTTAGTAGTTTGTATAAATACCCCTTCCCACTAAGGGAAGGGTTGGTGGTTTTCATTTTAATAAACACATACTAAGTGTTTTCTCTCTTAGGAAACTACCCTCTCTACTCTTTCTCTCTCTAAAATGGCTAACTTGTTCTTCCACAATCCTAGACCTCCCGAATCATATGAACAACATAAATAATGATTCTACACTACATCAAACCCATTTGATGCTCTTGATATAGATGATACTGATGAGAATGTTATTCCTTGTCCTACTCCTATTGTTGAGAAAATTGGGAAGCTTGAAAAGCTAATTATTGATGGAAAAGCTACTATTGTGGATGATAATGGTCATCCTCTAAAAAATATTGATTATCCGGGTAATACAAAGGAATCTAAGGTGGATGGGTCTCAAAATACTGGTAAAGATTCACAAGAGCAGCTTGTGAGTAGAAAGAGGAGGAGCAGGTTGCGGCTTCTAAGCCTAGTTTCTCTTCTTCTCCGTATGCTAAGTTGGGTAACCCATTTTCTAAGGTAGGGGTAGTGGTTGTTTCGGATAGTGATGATGAGGAGGTGCTTCCACCGGATAATCCTATGGCTAATTTTCTCGCTTTGATAGGCGGTGGACACGAGCTTGAAGATTACTATGATGACTATGCGGATCAGGTCTACGATTTTCCAGGGCAATTGGATGCTTTTTATGACATGTATGATATCAAGTTTCAAGGTCGTGGTAGGTAGTGATTTTGTTTTGGTAGGTGTCATACGTAACCTAATGAGGAGTGGTTTGTTTTCTTGTTTAAATGATAGGAAGTGTCTTGTTATTTAAGCTTTTCTACCTATGTAAGATGCTGAGATATGGGACTTCACCCATATCCTTTGTACTTAAATATTTTTTGGAGTAATACGTTTACCGGGGAAACCCTTTACCCAAAAAAAATTGACTAGGGGTATTGGTTTGGTACCGGCTAGTAGTCTCATGTAAATCTGTGTGTAATTAGTATTTGGAATTGTAAGACAGTTTTACTTCCTGATAAATAAAGATACGAGGTATTTGTTATTTTATTCATATAATCTGTTATTCCATATTTTCATGTTTATTCCATGAAATGATTTTATCATTCTAAATATGCCCATTGTTAGTTAACAATATGGAAATATTGTTATGCAAGGCAAATGTAAGTGTTGGTTATATTCTATGAGAATGTAGATTGTTCCCGCCAAACTCATGTGTATTCATAAGGGATGCATATTGGATACCCCAACTTTCAAATATTTACTTTTGGATCATTGTCATGAGTAAAATGTTGAAATGGTTTGTTAAGTCATCCTTAGACTTGAGATGCAAGCAAGTTATGTTATGTGTGGATATCACTTTTGTAATTATATACCAAACGTTGTCCTGAATAAGGTAGTTATAAAAGCTATTTTTTTAGAGTGATGTGAAGCAGCATCCACAACACTTGTAATCAACAAAGGATTTGTTACTCCACTTGATATGTGCAGAAAGATACTATGGGCCCTCTCCAGAATTTATCAGATAACTGTTTGGCTAAACCTAAAGGGTATTGCAAGATGATTCTTGATTACATTTGGTATATCTGAATTAAATTCTATAACGAGAATCTAAATGGTTAAACTCTATGGAATGAGTTAGGATCCATATTCATGGGTTAACGGTATCTATAATAAAGGATGATAAAAGCAAGACATAAATGACCATGTTACTGAGAATGATTTATGAAACTATATCTCAGACACCTTTAGCTAAATAGCGAGTGAGAGCATTGCTATACGTTTCCGTCGTTGGTATTTGTGCTATCTGCAACTCCAACTCCCAAGTGGGAGCTGTTGGAATATGGAAGTTGGATTAGCATAAAACGGATAGAGGTGTGTGAGCCTATTGGGGGCACACATGCTAAAACATTAGTGTTAGGATCGTTTCTATGGTTGATATGGTGATTCGGGAGGTCTTGGAAGATGGAAGAAACCCATCTTCAAGTTAGAGAGAGAAAGCTAGAGATAGAAGGGAAATACTATGTGTTTATTGAAAAGAAAAGTGAATTACACAAAGAGATCTCACCCCTCCATGGAAGTATGGAGGGGTTTAAATACCCAAACACATACATCTATGGGTAATTGACATAACAAGCCCATGTGTTTGAGGTAACAAAGATAGAAATAGTAATCCCGTCAATGTCGTTCCATTTACGAGTTAGGAGCGATTCCAACAATCTTCCCCCAATGGGACGACATAAGGGATTACTTACAACATTTACTACAAATATAGAAAACAAATAAAGAAAGGTCTTCATAAGCTCTTCAAGTGCTGAGGATGATGAAAGGTTACGCTCTTTGTCTTCTTCTGGTACCTTGACTTGAGAACCGTTTTCTTCACTTGTAGGCAAATGATGTAATATGCATAAATTGGATTAACTTCCCCCCAATTCATGCTGCATGTCTTTAGCAGCTTCTCCGTACACTCCTTTTTGGCGAAGTTTCTGAATCAGCTTCCCCCCAAACTGACAACTGTCTTCAGCAGATTCGAAACTTTGATGTAGTGAACATTTCCTCTAACTTTTGAAGTTTTCAGTACGCAGCGGAATTTGTAGATGAGAAGTAAACCACACAAGGTAAATCTGACTTGTTGCGGGAAAATCCGTTCGGGGGTAACATGCAAGAAATCAACAAGATCTTCTCACGTATGTAGATGCTTCACACCAAACAGACCACGAAAGACAAAATGAAACGACTTCCCCCTGAATGTTGCGGTCTATCGGAATAGTAGTTACCGGTTAATCTGCAATTACTCGATAAAATGACCGTGTGTAAGGCATCATAACATCCTATTTAGGTAATCTTCACACACGATAACTCTGTGAAAGTGAGACGATAACACCAAAGTGAGACGTTTGAACCACAAATCGTCTCATTTCTTCCCCCTGATTGAAGAAATTCATGAAAGGAAACGGGCTTTCGAAAAAAATCCAAAAAACATCAAAGAAGCAAGGAACACCTATACTCTCTTCCCCCCGATGTTTTCAACGAATCAGAATCATACACCACGTATGTTGATGATGAAATTGGAGACATCGAAACCATGTATGTTCAATTAATCGAACAAGTGTGAAGTACCATAAATATCTCGCGAGAATCAATTGCTGATAAAACTTCTCTACTCATGTATACTCTTCTCAGCTAACTCTTTACCGACCCCATTATCATTCTGACGGCTTTTTGTAGTGACTACTGATGGAGAAAACCCAATATGATGAACTTGAGACTGAAGAAAAATAACCCGAACTTGTGACTTAAACTTGCACTATTGTCAGACGAAGAACCCTTTTTCTTATCACAATTGGAAAAAGGCAAACTTAAAGTTTCTCAAATTATCCACACCGTAGTGTGACACTTGAGCACAACAACGTAACTCCTTAAAAGTGATAGTTATAAGCTGTGAGCACAACAACGTAACTCCTTACATCAGGTTCAACTAGATAACTTAAGTCTTTGTCATTCGTACCAATTAAAACTCGAACAAGGATCTCGAAGAATCATGCATCCAACCAACCCCGATATCTTCAGATACTAAGTACACGCACCCGTGATATCCCACTTCAACCTCAAATAAATAATAATGAATTATCGCCGTAGTCACATCTTACGGTTAAATGCCCAAAACTAGCCTTCATTAACGGTTTAAGTGAATTTGATAATGGTTTCCCGATCTTGTCAAAAATGTATCCCCGTAAAAATTGGTAATACCAAAGTACTACACCTCTTGCCAAAAGTTATACCCAAAAAATGAACACTTTGTATTTTTAAAAAAAATACATTTGAATAATTAAATGTTCAGCCCAAAGTGTATAATTTTCGGAGTCTCAACACAGTCCAGTGCATGTTATTCATTATATCTTTTGAATATGACGTGCAGCCCATTTAATCCTCGTCCATGTCATAACACAAGTAGGCCCAAAAAAGAACTGATCCAATTCAAGCCATAACCCTAATCACTTGGATATTTAAACCTCACAACACCACCTTAATTAGTCATTTGTCAACCCTAATATCCCAAAACAGACGCCTCCATCTTAACCCCATCACACCACGTTTTCCAGATCCAATACACCTCTCCAAGCACAGTTAATCACAAACAACTTCAGTAGTCGAATATCACAACTACAAACTCCTACCGTACCTTTATTGTCTACGTTTTCAAATATCACGAACACAAGATGAATCAAGAAAAGATCTTCTATCTTCAAGATCCGTTCGTGTGGGTCTCGGGTAGGTTAATTGTTTCGTTAATTCTTTGTGTATTATGAACGAAATAAAGTAAGATAATGACACAATTGTTATTAATCTTTCTTTAAAGTCGGATATCATCAAAGAAGATGTTAATCTTCTAATGGATCAGTGATGTACATGTGTATCAACACACAACTGAGATCTTAGTAAATATTTGTTTCGTTTAATTTATGGATCTATGATGATGGTTGTTGTTCACCCTTTTTGAATCGGTAATGATTTGAAAACAAGTGACACAAGTAACTGAGATCCTTGAAACTCCATAATGTAACGAGTAGCTTGTATTAGATGATGGTGAATGGAGATTTGAGGATAAAGATAGAGATGTTGTTTATGATTGGCAGTGGTGGTTAATGTGATAGTGGACCGATGATGTTTGTGATAGACTGAGGTTATGACGTTGTTTGGTATTTTGTTATGAGGTCGAGTCTTGGTCATCTTCATCTTAACCTTCTTTAACATCTGGTCTTATGCGTAAACAAGAAAGGTTTAGGCCTAAACCAACCCTTATGCGTAACACATACGCGTAAGCCATATGCGTAAAAGAGTCTTAGGCGTAGCCCATTCTTACGCGTAAGCCTAGGCTTATGCGAAAGAGCATACGCGTAACTTTTCATACGCGTAACTTCACAGCTACGCGTAACACCTCTGAAGATTCCCCTTATGCGTAAGTTTAGGGTTTTGACCCGTTGACCACTTTTTCCGGCGATGTATTTCGACTAAAAATCCGTCCAGATTCATAGTAACCCAGAAAGATGATATTCAAAGACCATAATTTACCCATTTTTGACCATGAATATTGATCAGTTTGACTTATCACTGAATATGGTACAAAACAAATTATACGAGTAACAAAAAAATGCATAAAAAACTGTTAAGACGACAAAACAGACAAAACAGATTTATGACAATTCTTTTTAACCAGTACAATATTTGACCATAAATGATACAAGTAACTTGTAAAAGTCTGTTACATATTTGAAAGGTTGATACTTTGTTAAAAAACAGATTTTTAGACAAGACTTTGACAAGATACATCACCAAAAATCAACCAAAAAAATGAAAAACCGACCTTGCTCTTGATACCAATATTAGGATCGTTTCTATGGTTGATATGGTGATTCGGGAGGTCTTGGAAGATGGAAGAAACCCATCTTCAAGTTAGAGAGAGAAAGCTAGAGATAGAAGGGAAATACTATGTGTTTATTGAAAAGAAAAGTGAATTACACAAAGAGATCTCACCCCTCCATGGAAGTATGGAGGGGTTTAAATACCCAAACACATACATCTATGGGTAATTGACATAACAAGCCCATGTGTTTGAGGTAACAAAGATAGAAATAGTAATCCCGTCAATGTCGTTCCATTTACGAGTTAGGAGCGATTCCAACAATTAGAATACTTTTATTACTATTCATGCTAAGCTCAAAATTGACCCGGTTTGGACACGAGATAAACTAGACATGAAATCCACTTATCCTCAGTCTATATGGTTGGTCCATTGAGGGGTTTTAGGAGGGTATATTATGTCTAGGTTCTTTGGGAAGAGATAAGGAATGTTTGGAGAGTTGTAATTATGATAGGAGTGTTTGTGATAAGGCTTAAAGATTAAGTCTTGAAGCCCATCATTAGCTAGGGTTTGGAGGGTATATAAACACCCTCATACCCAAGCTCATTCACACGACACATAGCATAAAACACAGAAGAAACACACATCAATTTCTCCATCTCTTCTAATCTATTAGAAACCCTAAACTCGATCTAGGGTTTTGTTTTTGGTTTTCACTTCAAACCTATACTTGCATCGTTTGATCCAAGAAGTTGTTCATAGGTTTTCTAGTTCGTGTTCTTGGAGTTTATGGTCAGAGAAGAAGCCAAGAGGGTTTGTTTGTTTTGCTGCATTCTCGGGCAGAAAGTGGCAGAATCACATCGGGTCCTTATACCTGATATCAGACAGAACCAACTCGTGGTTCTTGGGCAGTTCTGGATCTCGGACAAGCTACTGGTTTAGGCTGTTTGTTTTGATCTAGGTTTTGAGCTATAACACTTGTTGTTGGGTATACGTGATACGGCTAGCAATCCAGACGTGTTCATTTGACGTGTTTGTGTGAGCACTCATAGAGGTTATTGTTTTATCACTAGTTTCTTGTTTTATTTGCAGGTGACTACGAGTGTTAGTTTTCTTGGTCCTTTTTACCTTAGTTTGTTTATTAAACATTTTAATTGTAATTACTTAAACTAGATCCATTATCCGCTGCGTACTCGTAGAGTTAATGGTTAACATGATCATAAAATCCCAATAATGGTGGTCGTGGGTGGCGATGGTGAGTGGTAGTGGTGGTGGCAGTGGGTGGTGGTGGTGCGTAGTTGTGGTGATTGTTGATGGTGGTGGTAGTGGGTGGTGGTAATGTAATGACGACCAACGGTGCAATTGTTTATGTATTGGGGGACTAACGGTGTAATTATCATAACGGTCCATAAGAGTGTAATTAGTCATATTGGTTAAAATTTGAAGTATAATAGTCATAGTTGACATTTTAAAAGTATGTTAGTCATATTAGCATAAATTTAAAAGTACATTAGTCATTTGTGGCTTTTATCCTTTCTTATGGTTTTGGCTTAAAAGAAAACAAAATGTCTTTTATAAAAGGGTAAATTGCACCTTTGGGCCCCATGATTAAGGCGGTTGCGAATACGGTCCTCAGATCTAGGTTACGCGTGTGTAGTCTCCAACATCATGTTTTTCACTCCCTCACGATCCAAAACCCTAACACTCGTTAAAAATCTCGTTAGCTACATGAGTATTCCTTTCAATAGTTTTTTTTTAAAGTCCAAACACCTTTTTTACATATTTTTATCCACATCCAAATAACCCCTTTTTTAAGAACCTCCAAACTCCCACCACTTCCATTACCACCACCGGCACCATCACCACCACCATTATCTACCATCATCGCCTAATTTGATACTAAATAAGCTCAACCCATTTACAATATTTAAAAACACTCGTTTTAACGAGTTGGAATATTTTTTTTTGTAACTATTTTAGTACATTTTCTTTAAAACCAGATACATAATTTGAATCTATACATAGATCTGATTTATTAGACAAACAGTTACAACACATGCAAAAGATGGAATTCGTGTTTTTGAGTTTCACCGAGTATTTGTCAAGATGGAACAAAAAACAATGAGCATTTAAGCCACTTCAATAAGTTTCCAGTATATACGGCGTATGGATATAAACTCCCATACATCGTATGGGTCTGCAAACACTTAGTCGCGTTGTCTTCAGGTATTTCTCATACGACGTATGGTTATCACAATGTATCCGTTGTATGGTCTTGTGTCTATGTCTTAGAATTTCCAGGTATTGAATGTATACGCCGTATAGCTTTTAGGGTCTATACGGCGTATTGAATATCCGAATGCAATATTCTACTTCTTTTTGCTTCCTTTCCGTTCTTTACCTTGTCTTTCGTTTATTGCTCCATTTATGTATTGAAATGTGAAAACATAGCAAATCAGTACCAAAATCTATTAAATCCATATAAAATAGAGCAATAAATACGAGATATTGATACTAAAAATATGTTCTTATTTTATGATATCAATACAAACAAATCCGGAGTTTGAGATATGATATAAAAAGAAGTGTCTTCATCCTAAAAATGCTATTGGCAAAAGGAATTAGAAGTAAGTATGACTAAGATATATTTTCATCATTTAAATGCAATTAACCTTATAAAATAATAACGCATTTGACCCAATTTTTTTTTTTGGTTCTTACCATTTGTATAAATTATGACAATTAAACGGGTTTGACCCGTTATAATGTTTTAGTAAAAAACGTATATGAATACTTTGAACTAAATCATGTTTGTTAGTTTGATATGTTTACATATGTGTCTAAGTTGGATTACGAAACTTCATAAAATTGGTTTTCATACAACTCGATCAAGGCTACTACTCAATGTATATATCTAACTTGAAAAAGTCAAGCTAAATTATTTAATAAATATTGCATTAAATTCACTTGTTTACAAATCTTTTTGGTCAAAACCATTAAATAGCAAACTTTTACTTTTCATATTAGTTAAATCATTCTTTTAAACTTTCATCACAACATGAGATTTACGAATATAGCAGCTCAAGACTTCGATTCAAAGAGGAGGTTACAATGGTATTAAATGGGCTACAATGAAAGTTGTTACCGGCCCACTATGTCAAATAAACAAATACACAACTAAGTTTCTTTAAACAACACACAACCACACCAAACTATATTTCTTTCTTTAACCCTAACCCACACAACAGCCACCATAAGGTGCTATCACAACCACAAGTTGTCTTGCCGCCAGCCACCTTTACTACACCCGTAACCATGGCACTTACCACACTTAAACTTATACCAACTACTTATGATTATGTTAGGTCTAAAGAATTTAGCCATATAGTTTTAAGATCTTTCATTTATGCCTTTTTTTGTTCAAGACAAATATTAAATTAGTCTACTAAGCTTCTTTAACATTATTTAGGTCACTGATGTTACATAAGGGTCGTCTATGTTAGATCCAAGGTTGCAAAAATCGTTAGGCGGTAGCTGGGCGGCCGGGTACCGCCTAGCCATTAATCGGTTAGACGGGGATTAATCGGATCGGATTCTTTATATATAAAATTATAAAATTTTGAATCTATACGCCCGATCTAGGCCGATTGTTTTTTGATTTGGCTGATTTATGCCTGATTTGGCCGATTGTTTTTTGATTTGGCTGATTTATGCCTGATTTGGCCGATTGTTTTTTGATTTGGCTGATTTATGCCTGATTTGGCCGATTTATGCCTAATTTGGCCGATTTCTATCCTTAACCGAGTTAGCCGATTTATCCGATGTTTGTCCAATTTGGTTGATTCATGACCAATTTGACCGATTTTTATCCGATTAATCGATATGTTGATCGATTTTTTACCAAACCGATTAATAAGGCCGATTAGTGAAAATCAGGGCGGTTAATCCCCGCCTAGCGATTAATCGGCCTCCTAGGCCGATTTTTGCAACACTCGTTAGATCTATGATTTTTTAGTCTTAGTTTTTGTAAGATTTAAAGAGTTTTAGATATATCTTCAAATACATGTTCATGATTCATATTTTGAAGTTAATATGCAAATCTAACGATGGTGATGGTAGTGGTGGTGGTTAGCGGATTCTGAAAAATGCTTCTCTTATTTGTCAACTGTTCGGCCTTTAATCAGATCTTTGGAAAAGGTACGTTAAGATCTTTTTGAGATGTGTTTGGATCTATTTGTGATTTACTATTTGGATTTGTTTAACCTTATTTATGGATTTGTTGTTTGTCACATTGTTATCTTGTTTGATTTGGGTGGTCAAACATTTATTTTCATGGAATATGTTGAAAAGTGTAGTGGCTGATTTATATTATTTTAGTCCATGAGTCAAAAGTGTGTTTGCATGTTTGTTTTTCGTATTATTATGTTTATGTGGTTTTTAGATGAATTGGCTTGTACAATAGGTTTAGTTAATTCTATTTCTTACTGGGGGGGTATTTTAAGAAAGATATTAATTAAAGGAGTTGACCATATGTGTTGTGCATAAACTAACTATACTCATGGTTTAGATAGTTGTAATTGCTGTAAATTTATATTTGAATTTTTAAAAACAGTTAGATAGATTCTTGGGTGTTGTGTTTGATTGATCTGTACAACATGCATGTATATCTAGATTTTTCAATATTTTAGTCATTTGATGGAGGAAGTAGCCTTCATCCATTATACGTAGTTTAAATGGATTTGAAATCTGTCTAATTTTATCTGATGATAATTAATTTGGGACGTACAGTATATATTCTGGGAGGTGATTTGAACACTTTCACTTTTGATTTGCACACATCAGTCTATGTTATAAACAATTGTACATTTATTATATGTTGCTTCTACAGATTGTACATTGGAGTGTGCAAAAAAATGGAAGTGTGCTAATCAATTCCTATACTTTTTTATCTAATTATATATGATGGATAATCAGTTTGGGACGTACGATATAAAATAAAAATTGAAATAGATTTCCAAATGGACCTTTTTGAATGGGTCTCCAGTGCAACATCTCATCCTTGGTTCCAACTAGGTAGGTTGTAATTGAGTTCAATGATAAAAAAAGAGAGTTAATTACATAAATCGTCCTTGTGGTTTACATACTTTTTCAACTTTTGTCCTAAAACTTTAAAATTACGCCACTAGTCTATGTACTTGTCGTTTAGTAACACACTGGTCCTTTGACCAAACAGCCATTAGTGTTTCTCTGTTAAGTCCTACATGTGCAGGTCACATGGCGATATTTTGTTCATTTCACCGGCATTAATCTTCAACCTTCATTAAATAAAGGATATATTACACCGTTGGTCCCCATGGTTATGGCGGGTTGCGGATACAGTCCTCATATCTAGAGTTACACACGGGTAGTCCTTAACATCAAGTTTTCACTCCCTCATGGTCCAAAACCCTAACAATCATTAAAAATCTCGTTAGCTGCAAGGGTATTTTAGTCTTTTCAATTGTTGTTTTGTCCAAACACCCGTTTTACATATTTTTTTATCAACATCTAAACAACCCCCTCTTTAACCTCTCCCCTTTTTTTCAACCTCCAAACTCCCGCCTCTTCATTACCACCGCCGCCGCCATCACCACCACCATTATATACCACCTTACCCACCATCATCTAATATGATTATATAAGCTCAACCCGTATAAAATATTTAAAAACACTTGTTTTAAAGAGTTGGAATAATTTTTTTAACTATTATAGTAGTGCGTCTTTAAAACAAGATATATAATTTGAATTTGAGTTTCCTATTCTGATACTACATAAATCTTATTTAATTAGGAAAACAATTGCAACACCCACAAATGATGGAATACTTGTTTTGAGTTTCACCAAGTATTTGTCAAGATGGAACAAAAAACGAATAATATTCATGCTCAGGAAGTACCCAAAAGTTTGAACCCTAAGCAACATAAGTATAAAAAAAACCACAAGAACCAAAATGCAATATGTCATCTGCTTCTACAAGTGGCCCTAAAGCACCAAAATAGAGATGTATAAGGAGACAAGCACCATATGAAGACCTAGAGAAGCTCTTGGAGAATCATCAAAGTTTCCCTTACTCAAAAGGAGATCCAAGAGGACATGAAGTATCTTGCCCAAATAACGAAGAGTATGAATAGCGATATCCGTCAAAAGAAGGTTGAAATAAACAGAATTTAGTTCTTTTTTAACCACTACATAGAGAAGTTTAAGTTAAATGTTTTCATATGGTATTATGATAGTATATATTAATATTAGCGTTCATATTCGTGTAGGTGTTGTATGTTTCAGAAGCAGCGTTTAAAACTGTACTAAATGAAGTTCCAAGGGTTTTAGCTAAGGCGCCAAAGGTTATTTACTTAGTCATTTTTTAACCAAATTGTTAGTTTATTTTAGCAAAGTGACTAAGTAATTAACCTTTGGGGGCTTAGCTGAAACCCCTGGAACTTCATTTAGTTCATATTTAAATGCTGCTTCTGAAATAACTTTTGAAACATACGACAGCTGAATGAATATGAACATTAACATCTATATATACTACCAATATTCCATATGAAAACATTTAATTTAAAATTCTCCATGTTGTGGTTAAAAAAGAACTTCTAAATCTATTTATTTTAACCTTCTTTTGACGGGTATCGCTCCTCGTATTCGTACTCTTCATTATCTGGGCAAAAAACTTCATACAACCTAAATCTCCTCTGGTGTAAGGGAAACTATGGGTCGATTCTCCAAGAGTTACCCATAGTTTCCCTTACACCAGAGGAGATTTAGGTTGCATGAAGTTTTTTGCCCAGATAATGAAGAGTACGAATACGAGGAGCGATACCCGTCAAAAGAATGTTAAAATAAATTGATTTAGAAGTTCTTTTTTAACCACAACATGGAGAATTTTAAGTTAAATGTTTTCATATGTAATATTGGTAGTATATATATATATATATGTTAATGTTCATATTCATTCAGGTGTCGTATGTTTCAAAAGTTGTTTCAAAAGCATCATTTAAATATGAACTAAATGAAGTTCCAGGGGTTTTAGCTAAGCCACCAAAGGTTAATTACTTAGTCACTTTGCTAAAATAAACTAACAATTTGGTTAAAAAATAACTAAGTAAATAACCTTTGGCGCCTTAGCTAAAACACTTGGAACTTCATTTAGTATAGTTTTAAACGCTTCTTCTGAAACATAGAACACCTACACGAATATGAATGCTAACATTAATATATACTATCATAATACCATATGAAAACATTTAACTTAAACCTCTCTATGTAGTGGTTAAAAAAGAACTAAATTCTGTTTATTTCAACCTTCTTTTGACGGATATAGCTATTCGTACTCTTCGTTATCTGGGCAAAAAACTTCATTTCCTCTTGTATCTCCTATTGAGTAAGGGAAACTTTGATGATTCTCCAAGAGCTTCTCTAGGTCTTCATATGGTGCTTGTCTCCTTATACATCTCTATTTTGGTGCTTTAGGGCCACTTATAGAAGTAGATGACATATTGCATTTTGGTTCTTGTGGTTTTTTATACTTTCGTTGCTTAGGGTTCAAACTTTTGGGTACTTCCTGAGCATGAATATTCTTTGTTTTTTGTTCCATCTTGACAAATACTTGGTGAAACTCAAAACTAGTATTCCATCGTTTGCGGGTGCTGTAATTGTTTGTTTAATTAAATCAAGATTTATGTATTATCACAATAAGGAAATCGTATTCAAATTATATATCTTGCTTTTAAGACATTGTACTACAATAGCTACAAAAAAAAGTATTCCAACTCTTTAAAATAAGTGTTTTTAAATATTGTAAACGGGTTGAGCTTATTTGGTATCACATTAGATGATGATGGGTATGGTGGTAGATAATGGTGGTGGTGATGGCCATGGTGGTGGTAATTGTGGTGGTGGGAGTTTCGAGGTTGAAGAAGGGGAATGAGGTTAAATAGGGGGTTGTTTGGATGTCGATAAAAATATGTAAAAAGGGTGTTTGGATTAAAAAAACTATTGAAAAGACTAATATACCCTTGAAGCTAACGAGATTTTTATTGAATGTTAGGGTTTTAGGAGTGAAAAACGTGACGTTAAGGACTACCCGTGTAACCCTAGATCTGAGGACTGTATCTGCAACCCGCCCTAACCCTGGGTACCAACGGTGTAATATACCCTTTATAAAATGAAGGTTGAAGATGAATTTCGGTGAAATGAACCAAATGTCACCATGTGACTTGCACATGGGGGAATTAACAGAGAAATACTAATGGCCGTTTGGTCAAAGGACCCTTATGTTACAAAACGACAAGTACAGAGACTAGTGGTGTAATTTATAAAGTTTTAGGACGAAAGGTGAAAACGTATGTAAGCCACAGGGATGATTTATGTAATTAACTCTCTTTTTTATCGTGGAACTCAATTATAACACACCTAGTTAGAACCTAGGACAAGTTAGTGTGCTGGAGACCCGTTCAACAAGGTCCATTTAGAAATCTATTTCTATTTTTAATTTATATTGTGCTTCACAAACTGATTATCCATCATATACAATTAGACAAAAATATATGGGAGTTGATGGGCACACTTCCATTTTTTATTTGCACACTCTAATGTATAAATAGTGGAATCAGCATATGATAAGTGTACAACTGTTTATAGCATAGACTGATGTGTGCAAAACAAAAGTGAAAGTGTGAAATCACCTCCCAGAATATATTACAAATCCATCTAAACTACATATAATGGAGGAAGGTCATTTCCTCCATTAAATGACTAAAACATTCCAAAATTAAAAATTAAACAATACAACTATACATGCATATTGTACATACCAATCAAACACAACACTCAACAATCTATATTAATTGTTTTTAAGATTTTCAAATAAATTTTTTTAGCAACTACAACTATTTAAACCATGAGTACAATTAGTTTATGCACAACACATATGGTCAACTTCTTCAATTAATGTCTTTGTTACAATACCTCCTCAGCAAGAAACTGAATTTACTAAACAGATTGTACAAACCAATCCAACTAAAACCCACATAAACAAAATAATACAAAAAACAAACATGCAAACACACTTTTGATGCCTGGACTAAAACAATGCAAATCAGCCAAAGCTGCTACACGCTTCAACATATTCCATGGAAATAAATATTTGACCATCAAAAAAAATTGTCAAAAATAGCACATCCATAACTATGGTTAAACAAATCCAAACATCTACTCACAAAGAGATCCAAACACATCTCAAAAAGATCTTAACGTACCGTTTCCAAAGATCTAACAAAAGGCTGAAAATTTGAAAAATAAGAGAAGCATTTGTCGGAATCTGCTAACCACCACAACCATCACCACCATCGTTAGATTTTCATTTTAACTTCAAATATGTATTATGAACATGTACTTGAAGATGTATCTAAAACTCTTTAAATCTTACAAAAATTAACACTAAAACTTCGTACATTTGGATCTTCATATGTAAGTTTGCATGTGGTGGATGTAGATGCGAAGAGCTAGGCTTGTCCTTGGTGGATCATGACATAATAATTTGCTCTCAACAAATGAGAGTTAGAAGCAGTATGATCAAAGGCTAGAGGGTGTTTTATATACTTGAGAATGTGTCAAGTTAATTATAAGAGCTTGGAAAAATGTTTGCAAGAGATGGGTGAAATGGTATGCAAAATACTAGCTTGAATAAATAAGAAAAAGAGTCACTCACCCAGACAGACCCTAGGACCCTTTCTAAGGGATCTATGGATCTGTACCCATTATTAAGGGATCCGTGAATCCGTCCCTTTAATAGTCTGTTTTATAGTGGTCAATCCGAGTTTGCTTGGAATTTTGCCATTTCTATTATGCTTAAAAAGTGCTTAAGCAAAGTAGGTTGGATACTTTCCATTTGTGAAGATCACTTAATATAAAAATAGGATGTTTATGTCTTCCAAGCAAGATTACATTTTATTCTTTCCATAGATGTTTTGGATAATTACATAATATCGATTATCCTCTTATCAATGAAAGATTTGATTTGAATCATTTTCCAAAATGAAAGATTGAGGCTAGTTAATAATAAAACATTTCTAATAAATAAAAGTAATGTTGTAATGATAAAATGGAAGTACACTTTTAAATTTAAGTTCACAAAATGTGTGAAGTTATGCAAGTGATTAATGAATGATAAAAGCTTCTTTGATCATTACGCTAGTTTGAAAAATCATGTTCATACCTTGTAATATATTACATAGACGACCCCTAACTAATATCATTGACCAAAATAATATAACATCGTGTGCGTTTCATACATTGTAAGTATATTTTGAAAAATCATATTGAGATGATATATGGTTAACGATAACTTGCACAATTTACGTTATATATTATAAGTTACATGTTTGTTATTATTAAAACATAAAAGACCGTTTAATTTAAATATCTTCATATTTGCACGGCTTTTTCTAATAAAAAAATGGAACTGTAAAATCCTCAGTTTTTTAGCTTAGAGCGAATGGTGCAGGGGAGTTTAAAAGGCCATTGGGTTTATTTTTGCCCAATGGTGCCACCAACACCATCACTTGTGCCATTCGTTAGCCATTCGTCCCTTTGTTGCTCCATCGACGGATGCCGTTGGTATTTTCTATTTTTATTTCTCGTTTTGTGAAAGAGTGGGGTATTTTTGTGATGTGTTATGGGACTCACATACACTGTTTATACAAACAAGCCGTAAAAACGTTTATTTATATTTTACGATCTTCATATATTTTGTCGATAACAAACGTAAAATAATTTTAACAAAACAAATAGAATACGTAAATGGTTTGAGACAATAGTTTACTAACACACTTACATTTTCATATAAAACACTAAACAAGTAATATTGTTTACATCTTATAGAAATACATATGTATAACAACTAGTGTTTACATAATATGGAAATGTACATGTATATATATACACTAGGTATATATATTGTAATTGTTAATTTAATGGGTAAAAATCTAAGTACTTAACCCATTGACTAGATACATTGAATATTGTTGGGTAAAACCCAAAGTCCATGACCTATACCCATGGAGCTTAATCCATAACCCATGACTCATTACATGACATCATGCATGAATTCATGTTGGGTATTATCCATGATCCATGAACCAAGACCCATGACCCAATGTCTAGATACATTGCATCTTGTATAACCCATGGTTCATAACCCATAACCCATAACCCGGTTTGCAACCCAAAATCCGGACTTAAGCTGACCCAGCTGCCGGATCCCTTGGATTGCACTAGCCGGATCCCTCTGGGGAGGGATCCGTGGGAACCGGGGAACAGTAGAGAAATTTGCCTATAAATAGTGAGCCATTTCTGTCTTGCAACTCATCCCTTTTACACATACCCTCTCTTAGTATTGTAAACTCTCTAAAGGATCTTTCTATGTAGTTTTGTGTTTGTGTGATTCTATAGGTTCCTCTTAAAGGCGAGATCACCACCTCTTGAAGTCGAGCAAGCTCAAGTCCATGAGTTGCCAAGCTTCGTCGTCATCAAGACTACTGAAGTTATCTTGTTGATAGTTCTTTCCTCCCTCCTTATAAGTGTTGTGTTGAAGGCATTAGTGAAGGGTGCCAAAGGGTCGTGTTGAAGGCATTAGTGAAAGGTGTCGAAGGGTCGTGTCAAAGGAATTAGTGAAAGGTGCCGAAGAGTCAAGTCGAAGGCATTAGTGAAAGGTGCCAAAGGTTCATATCGAAGGCATTATTGAAAGGTGCTAAGGGTGTACAATCGATATGGTGCATCGATGTACAAGATAGTTAGTTTGGGTTAAAGGATAGTGATATCCTTATGATGTTGTAATAAGGAGTGTGTCTCCTTTGGGTTAGTTGTGTTTTGTTGGGTAGTAGTTCCTCCTTTGTAATGGAACTCGGTATCTAGCCTTATACCGGATAAAGTGTAGGCGACGTTGTGATAGGTTTGGTTCTACCTCGTGGAAGAACCCGGTGTCTAGCCTTGTACCGGATAAAGAGTAGGCGACGTTGTGAAGGCTTCTCCGCCACATTAAGGAGCTTGTGTTGTGTAGTGCTTACGAACTCTCGAGTGGGGAACTCGGGGAGTGGAGTAGGGCAAGGAAGGTGTCCTTGTAGCCGAACCACTATAAACACTCGTGTCGTGGTTTTGTGTTTCTTACTCTTTATCTTTGCATTACTTGTTTTTTATGCTTTATCTATCATCATCAACACACACATTAAATAGATTGACATAAGTTGATCTAAATATTTAAAACAAAGTTTGAATCGGTAAACCTATTCAACCCCCCCCCCTTCTAGTTTTCAACAATTGGTACCAGAGCTTCGTTACCAAGTTTCTTAAAGTATATTGTACTTTAAAAACTTGATACGATCCATGTATGATTGAAAACTACAAAGAAAACTTTCTAAAAACAAATACCATGTTTCAGGAACACTTTTGTTGGATGTTGATTGGATGACAACATCAAAGTTTTTTTTACATCTTATTTTTGTCTTACAAAATGCACTAACCTTTCTTATCATTTTGTTTAGTTAAACTCATATTAAGCAAGCCATCAGGATTCCTTGGTAATAAGATAAACTTTTCAAAGAAGCTATCTTAACATACTATCAACTAGATCTCGAAGGAACCGGAGTGGTCCATTGATACTTTTTGTCAAAAGTAAGGGACACTCAAAATTGCATTAGAGGTATGATTTTCTTAAAACTTATCTCTAAATAACATTAGATAAGAATAAGTATGCTTGCATAGGAACTTATATGGTTATATTAATTTTTATTTTCTTATTTATAATATATGCTTTTGTGATATACGTGGCTTCATTAGAAAACTTTCGTGCATACGTGTTTCTTCTTCCGTCTAAACCTAGGTATATCAATATGTGTTATCTTAACCTAAAAATCAAATCTTTCTAAATAATAATAAAATAAAACACAAATGTCAAAAATTCCTCCTTCCCCATAAAATCTTCCTCTGATCGTTCCAACACCACCAAACCCCATTTTTCAAATCTTCCACTTTCAAAATACCTCTCATTCAAACTTCATCTTCTTCTTCATCTCACTTTGAAAAATCAAAACCAAGGAAGATTTCCATCATCATGGTTTACATCGCTTTCGTGATCATCATCATGACACTCATCGCTCTCGTGTATCCCATGATCAAGTTTTCTCATGGAGACATGTACTTTGTCTTGTTGATCTACATTTGTATCATATATCCAATCCTTTGTATTGCGCTTAGTGTTGAAATGAAATATTATTAATGTCTTTGTTTATCTCATTTATTTCTCGTAACGTGTTTTTGCTTTTCCTTTCTTTCGCACCTTTAAACCTTGACATGTTTTCGAAATCTACAATGCATGCTTAAGTAGTAAACATTGGCTAAAACACATTCCTTCTTATAAACATAAAATTTTCAAAAATCAATTTTACGTCAAGATCATCTTTCTGTCATACTGCAGATCCACGAATCCCTAACTTTTAACTAGCCTGATCCCTTTTAAAAGGGAACCGGGAGAACCGTAGACCTATGACAGAAAATCATGCAACATAAAAACCACTTCATGAAACTTACCATAAAAGGGAAAACCCTACTAGAATTATTAGAACAAAGTAAGGTAATTGTCATTGTAACATATTGGATTTCACAAACACACTAAACCATAAGATCAAATAGGCGTATAATGAGTTTTAGAGAGAGAAAGTTAGAGGTTTAGGGAACTTTAGTGAGAGAAAGAAAAGTCTTATTATTGGCTCCAACTCTTTACCTTGGAAGGTAGAGAGTATTTATAGTCTTTACATAAATCGCCACCTATCGGGCTGTGGATCAGGCATACAGTGGGTAAAGACCCGTCCGTCCTCCACGGTGTTACTTAAACTAAATACTACTTAACTTATAATAATCTACGACTACGAGCTTTCTAACGATTACATATACTTGAGGTGACCGACTCTTTATAATCTGGATTTACTAAATCCTAACAATCTCCCCCTAAGGGAGGTTACCTCAAACACACATTAAACATATATTGAATACAAACAGATATTACATTAAAAATTGTTCTTGCATTCTTGATGTTGTACTTTGCTCTGAAGCTCGTAGTCATTGATTCTTCACATTGCATGTTAGGTTAATCCAAGTGGAGGTCTTTTTACTGATCTACGTGATAATGAGTTTTGGGCCAGTTTTGAGATCATCAGCTGACAAGAAATCTCTGAGATATCCATTGTGGTGTGATGTTGTGACTTTCGGACCGACATGCTCACATTCTGGATCATGAAATATTCTCATCAGAGTAGCGGAAGCTTTCATTGATTCATGATATTGGCCGCAGCGTAGCAGAAGCATGGAGTGAATATATCAGAGTCATTGATGCACTAATCATGATTTCTTTTGAGATGAATGTGTTGAGTGAGCATGCGGCTATAGATTGACCGCTTCATTCTGATCAGCTGCAAACGTAGGGCGTACCTGCATACAATAGTTAGCAATAAATCATACGAAAGTGTCTTTGATCACTTTCGTTGAATTGAGGTACACGGCCCACGGTTCCCCGTTGATCAGTACAAGTACTGCCTGTGATCAGGTATAATTCTGAAGAATTTCCTTGACAGGGTTTCGCAGCTGCTCTAGCTGTTCTCAAACCGGAACGTCTCAAAGAAGACAACACGGAGTGAGTGAACCAGCGAATAGAAATTCACTGATTGATGAAAAGAGATTTGAAAAACAATCGTGTATCGCACAATAGAAATTGTTTTTGCAATACAACGAAGGTTTTAATGAAAATCAATTATCAATCATAAACACCTTTTGATTTGAAATATTCGTACACGGTCGATGTGCTAAAGAAAAGAGTTTTTAAGCACAATGACCGGTTTTTCAAAGGTATCCGTCAATCCATAACCTGAACCAGGATTGATTCAAAAGATTGAATCGCTCCATTGTTTATGTTCAGTTGTCACATGGTTGATCTATTGAATAGATCTGACATGCCACCTACCAGGAGCTTGTTTGATGTTGGCTCCAGAAGGCTTTCCATCTTCATTGTGAATATATTTACATATCACTCGGATGTTCTGGCAATACCACAAGGATAATGCGTAGGACTCAAGATATAATCTCTCTTTCCACATTGTGTGAAACAGAGAGTCTTCATTGAATGTGTCCTAATGAGATTTATGGATGATCTCGTGTCTCTAGACTCAATTTGTGCATATTTGGATCCTGTATCAGAGACTAGGGAGAGGGTCTCCTTCTTCAATATCAACCATCTCTAAGAGAAAGTCGATAGATAATGTTGGTTCCCCGTGAGAATGAAACAAGTCCTTTTAAGAGGAACTTGAGTGGTTTGGGAAGTTGAAGTGCAGTGCATCACTGGGTCCATGACGTCTTGTCTTCAATACCGATGTTACCTTGGTAACCACCAGTAGCAAATGAATTGAACCCGGTTTCTGCCCTAAGGTTGAATAATTGGATGGCTATTTATTTTCACCCTTTTCTCATTCAATTCTTTTTCATTCTTCAACCCCTTCAGTGCTTACCAAGACTTCATAACTAGAACCTTGTTGGGTTTATTCCAGTACTAGCTCAGTCTCAGTCCGCACTCATCCCATATCTCACTTTTCTCCTTTTTTCAATATACCTAAGGACTTCTACACTAACTAGTGGATTGTCCCTGGGTAGATCCCTCCGGTTCTGGCGGATCATGGGAACAAATACCTAACCTTATCATCCTTATATCACCATACTTAAAGTAAAGTTGGTCGGTCTATTTGGTATTGTTCATCTGCCATTGGAACCAATTGAAAACCATTTGAAAATCAATCCAGATACTTAAGATATATTATCAAAGCATTTTGTACCTGAATTGTTTTGATATTTTTAGAACAAGAGCTCCCCCTCAACATGTGCATCAGTTAAATCGTTTTGCACACGGAGGCAAGAGAAAGAATTAACTTCTTTGATTACCATTTTCTAAAAGATATCAACATCACTTCCCTAATCAAATCAAGTAGATAAAGCATTTTGGGGAAGGATGAGGTTTTCATAAGCTTGCTCCCCCTCAATATGTGCCTTGAGGTATGAAAGAGTTTTGCACATACAAGAGGGAACCTGCACATTGATATAAATTGATCACGTTTCAGATCTTTGTGGTTTTAAGATAGATGCTCCCCCTCAACATGTGCATGGAAAATTTGAAATCGTTTGGAACATGTGGGAAGGAGAGCTTGTACATCCTTATAAAACCATTTACCGTATTATCAGTTTAAATCCAATTTAAATCACAAATTCTCCCCCGATCACAATTATCAAATCATTTGAGATTTGTGATCTCTGTAGATTTAAATTGATTTTGAAAGCTTTTAAGGAGAATTGTGACTTGATTATGAAAACGTTTTAACTGATAAGGATCGGATTTAGAGACTTTAAACTCCATTGATTAAACATGCATGAATATCTTTTGAAAATAATTGTATGATAAATAACTTTTTGATTTAATTGAAATCATTCTCCCCCTCAATCAATGACATAAGTTGTTGATTGAGAGATAGATATTTTGACAAACTTTTAAGTCCAGATGATTATCAAAAATAGAGTCCGAGTTATTTTTCAAAACAACTAGTTTTCATTAGATACTAAGGATTAGTTTAAAGAATCAGAGCTAGAAATTTGAAAACCAAGATAAAACATGGCTCTGTTCTATCTTTGAAAAGCGGGTTATTGCCTGAAATGACAATAAACCATTGTTTTACTTTCTCCCAAAAATATTTTTTTATTTATTTTTTTTTATTTTTTTTTTGGAACATTCGAACAACATCTAAAGTCCCGTGTCATTCTTTGAATGACAGCACAAAGACCGTAGATATTTTCGAATCGAGAAAAAAATGACAAAAAGACAATATTTTTTGAAATTTTTTCAAAATTTTCAAATTTTTATGGATTTTTGAAAGTTTTATATTTTTCTATTTGCTTTTTGTTGGTTTTGAAATTTTGTATTTTGATTTTTGAATAACTATTTACAAGAAGATAAATTAGTTTAAGAGGATGATGAAATGAGTACCGAGATAAGGATATTATTCAGCACGTTGTAGAAGAAAGAAATTGATGTGCCCGGTTGGTGCAAGTTTTAAAAATTTATAAACACGATTTAACCGTCTAACCTATTAACACATACGAGCAAGTATACTCGTCCGTAATAGCAAATTTTGGTAAGTCGAGATTGTCCCAAGGGATTTTGTGTATGAAAGAGATTTGTTTGAAAAGATTTCAACAAGAAAGCTTGTCAAGGCTTCCTCAAATAATTATGTTCTAGCGAAATTCAATAAGAAATATATATACTTGTGTGTAGTCTATAATCAATCATAAATAGTATTCATGAAGGTTTGGTGTATACTCTTAATATGATGCACAAATCATAAGCAAATGATTCCTCAACCATGGTATGTGTTTGTAAAAATCATTCTAAGAACAAAAACATTTAGGTAATCCTTTCGGTCCTTATCCCAATGATTATCCTATAGAAATTCCATTTGTTTGTAACATGTTCTTATTAAATTTGTTCTTACGAATCTTTCGACCCTTCGTGATGAAAATATTCCTAGTCTTGTTTTAATAAGCAAACATGGTGGTTGTCAATTCACCATATCCCCATACTAGTTTGTCACTTCACTTTTTGGAATAAAACACAAGAGAAATCCTTTTGGTCCTTTTTCTTAAAACATGTTTTATCAACAAATCAAACCAAGACTAGTATTTTTCCAACAAACTCATTTAAACAAGATCATATGTACATGCATCACATTTTGAGAACACTAATATGATTAACTACATCCCAACACACAAGTATATCCCAAAACTACTCCATGATAATAATAATAACTAAACACAAATAGTAACAAAGTAATTCCAACAATTCAAGAGAATAGAATTCCATAACAAAGTTCATAGAATACCTAAACTTTTTTGATTACAAGAATTAGAATTCGTGGATTGTAGCAACCACGCGCCTCCAATCACCTAGATTCACCGTACAACTCCAAACTACCAAAACTATGGATGAGAATTGTTCCCTCCTTGCTCCTGGACGTTTTTCAGTAACAACTAAGCTTTTGGGCTAAGAAAATATGGTTGGTATTAGTTTAGGTGTAAACTAATACAATTTTGGTTGTGTCACACCTAGTATACTAGGACTAGGTTCTTTATATAGCCAAATATGCTTGCTCTACTCTCAAAAAACGTTCCCAATAAGTAAATGTCAAGAAATGATCGGACTCCAATGATTATGGGAAGTTAAGGCAACAATAAATGCAACATTGTGTAACTGCAGCTTGAGAAACCGGATCGGTTTCTACTACAACCGAATCGGTTGGATCTTGACCATTCGCCCAGCCGGATCCGGTTACGGGTTGTGACCGATCGGCTGGGTTTGTGCTGTTTTGACTTTTTGTTGACTTTTCTCCTATGCGCTTCATTCTTTGCTCTCGCTGATGATTTCCAAGACAAAACTTGATCTTTCCTTGCCGTAGATACTTAGAAATCATTGCGTTTATTAATCATTGAATCCAAAAGCTTCCTAGCTCGTCTTCCTTCCTCGAGAATCTTCCAAATGTGCATAAAAACTTCATTTCCTCGTTATTCGTGATACCTGGCTACATATACATACACAATACGCATCTTTGCACTTTTGCAACAGTTATGAGTAAATATAGCCGATTGTTATGCACAAAACTAACAATAACGCTACTAAAAACATGTTCATTTTAGGCGTTATCAAATTCCCCCACACTTAAGCTCTACTCGCCCTCGAGTAGGTCTAACATTTGCAAAGATTGATTTCAATGGTCTTAGACACCATGGTTCTAAAAAATGTAACAATTATCCCAAAAGATAATCATCGGCTTGCTTATAATATGTGAAAATTTTAAAAATGAACCAAACACTTTAGATAACATAACTAGAACACCTCACGAATGATGTAGAAAAATCACTCAACTCTCATATATTGGTGGGCATATGTAAATCACTCAATGCCTAGTCATGATCAATGCTTTTTACCATAAGCTTGTACAAGTATCAAAACAAAGAAAATAAATTCATCAAAGAGGGCTTTTATTTGGGTTATAACGATAGGCTAAGGGTTCATAAAAGGTATGGATAAGGCATGGGATAGTTATGAAATTGGTGTTAAAATAAAAATAAAATCAAGTCTAAACCTCCATGTTGCTAGCCATCATACAAACCACATTCCCGAAAATGATTATTTCACCTATTCTCATATCGATCTCCGCAAATATGTATAACTCAATTTAGCTCATTGGCTAATCAATATCTCAAACATACTTCATCTTCCTTCATCTTCATCATAATATAGCACATTGGCTACAACCATTTTTTTGTTTTTAGATTCCCCCACACTTAGTGTAAGCATACACAAAAAAAAATCGAGAAAGACGTCTCTTTCATCCAAGATGGAGAATGGTACACACTATAAACAAAGTGTAGCTTCTTCATAATCATCAAAAACAATCCAATCATTCCAAACAACTAGCAACAAACCAATAGACTTGATAAGGGTTGGCTAAAGCTTGAAAGTGTAAAATATTTTTGTATTTTTCTGAATTTATCAAAACAAAAAGATTGGCTCGGAAGGGTGTACTAAGGGTATCTAGTGCTAAAGATGAGCACTAACAAATGGGTCCATATGGGTGGTTAACTAACCAAAGTGGTTAGCTAATATATCATTAGATGTAAACGGAAGGCCATTTGGTTTAAATCCTAAGATGCCTCTTATCATTTGAACATATTTAGACCACTCGAAAGTGATTTTAACCGTAATGCATAACTAGTACAAGTTCTAGAATCAACATAATCACCGGCACACTCATAGCAAATATAAAACAAAAGATGTGTTTTATACAAAAAGAAACCTCACAAAAGTGTGGAAAAAGGCTATTATGCATGCTAGAAAATGCTATCGAATCCAAAATGAATTACTTCCGTAATTTGGTTCAAATCCAAAAATTTCAAAATCCTCATTTTTACCATTGAAATCCCAAGTTATATATATATAATATCAATAATGCGCGAAAACAACTAGACCAACAAGGGCGAGTTTCTTCTAATCACTTGCATCCAAAAGTTATCTAAAAAAAATAAAAAAAAATGCATATCATTTTTCCTATTTTCTTCCCTCCCCCATACTTAAGTTTTGCATTGTCCTCAATGTAATAAAAAATGAACTTCAAAGTAAAGAAAATGGGAAAAAATAGTTAAAAGATACCACGGGATAGAATATGCAATATGCATATTAGGTCATAAGAAAGCATGTGAGTTATCCAACTCCAAATATTTGACCATCAATAAGCTTCCGACACATCCATCCTGCAAACAAAAACTGCAACACGCAATACACAAAACAAACAAATGCAACTAAAACTAGATAAAACCAAACAAAACATGTTAATCATCCTAAAAAATAGAAATAATATTGTTTAACACATCATAACCCATTGTCTTTGAAACCATAATTCACGAATGATCCATGATCACTCTTCATCCTCGCTCATGTCATCTCCTTCTTCATCATCATACTCATCATCATCACTTTCGGATACATAGTTTTCGTCCACAATCTCCGAACGAACTCTTCTCTTCTTCTTCTTTCCTCCAACTCCTGATGATGATCCTCCAACATCGTAGCTTGCTCCACCAACTTCAGGTAATCGACCATATGGGGGTACTGGATCAGGAAATGGTGCGTACCCAGGATATGGATACGGATAGGGTCCAGGATAAGAAGTGTAAGGAAAAGGGTATGGTGGAACATTGGGTGGATTGTAGGGTGGCAACTCATAATTGGCTTCACGAGCCATGTTTTGAAAAATAGGCATGGAATAATCATTGATGTAGTTGTTTCTTAACATCATCGAGTCTCTCCATACATCCCTACATTGAATCTCATCTAAATGTTGGTTCCACTTGTAGGATCATTATTTTATTGTGTTTGATGATTCGGGTGGTCTTGGGAGATCAAAATACATGTTAGCCATAGTTAGAGAGTTAGTAGAGAGAGAGAGGGTGTTTTCTTGGTAGAGGTTTACACAAATTGTAGAGTATTAGATTGAAAAGCACCACCCCTTCCATGGATGGAAGGGGTATTTATAGTTACATAAGACACGACCTCCTATCGGCCTGTGGATCAGGGATACAGTGGGTAAAGACCCGTCCTTCCTCCACGGTGTTGCACTATGCTAAACTAGACTAATAACTAACTAATAAAACAATAAATAACGTAACTAACGACAAATCTACGAGCTAACTTATGCTAGATAATATTTGGGGTGACCGACTCTTCACTATGGAATTTTCTAATTCCTAACAATCTCCCCCTAAGGGAGGTCACCCCATGTTTTACATTTCGAATCCTAGCATTCTATTCTTGACTTTGTTCTTGAGCTCGTAGACTTGAATTCTTCACTTTCACAATCTTTGTGCTTTAGCAATGACTCTTCATAGTCCGCATATTTTGTACTTTTAGTGGAGGCCTTTAACTGATCCACATCTTTGATGATCTTCGAGCTTTCTTTGAGATCATCAGCCACAGTAAATCTCTCTGGATCATCCATAGTAGTGTTGCCTTCATGTGAAGTTGTGACTTTCGGACCGACATGCTCACACTTTTGAATCATGACATCTTTCCATCAGAGTAGCGGAAGCCTTACTGGTTCATGATATTTGCAGCAGCGTAGCAGAAGCATAGTATAAAAATATCAGAACCAGGTTATGTAGATATGCACCAGTCATGATTTCTTCAATTAAGTGTGGTTGCTGTGAACATGCGGCTTTGGATTGACTCCTCAATTCTGATCAGCTGCAATCGTCGGGGTGTACCTGCATACGACAGTTAACAATAAAGCGCACGAAAGTGTCTTTGATCACTTTCGTTGAATTGAGGTACACGGCCCACGGTTCCCCGTTGATCAGTACAAGTACTGCCTGTGATCAGGTAGGATTCCTAAGAATCTCCTTGACAGGGTTTCGCAGCTGTTCTAGCTGTTCTCAAACCGGAACGTCTCAAAGAAGACAACACGGAGTGAGTGAACCAGCGAATTGAGATTCACTGATTGATGAAAAATGATTTGAAAAACAATCGTGTATTGCTTGAAGAAAGAGTTTTGCAATACGACGAAGGTTTTATGAGAAAGATCAATTTTCAATCAAAATACTTTTTGTATTAGAGAATGAGTACACATTCGACGTGCTAGCGAAAAAAAGAGATTCGCACATCGAACAGTTTTTCTAAAAGTATTTTTCAATCAGAGATACTTTTTGAATTTGAAATATGAATACACATTCGATGCGCTAGAGAAAAGAAGGTTTGCACATCGAACAGTTTTTCCAAAAGTATTCGTCAATTCCATTCCTGGACCAAGGTTGATTCAAGAATGAATCTCCCCATCGTTTCTATCCAGTTGTCACAAGCTTGATCTTTTGCAAGATTTCACATGTCACCCACCAAGAGCTTGTTAGATGTTGGCTCTAGAAGGATTTCCATCTTCATTGTGAATATTTTTACATATCACTCGGATGTTCTGGCAATACCACAAGGATAATGCGTAGGACTCTTAATATATACTTACTTTCCACATTGTGTGAAAAAGCAAGTCTTCAAGAATTTAGTGTCCTAACGAGATATTGTGGATGATCTCTTGGCTCTAGACTCAATAGTGCATTTTTTGTTCCTGTGCCGGAGACTAGGGAGAGGGTCTCCTTCTTCAATATCAACAATCTCTAAGAGAAAGTCGATAGATAATGTCGGTTCCCCGTGAGAATGAAACAAGCCCTTTTAAGAGGAACTTGAGTGGTTTGGGAAGTTTAGTGCAGTGCATCACTGGGTCCATGATGTCTTGTCTTCAATACCAGTGTTACCTTAGTAACCACCAGTAGCATATGAATTGAACCCGGTTTCTGCCCTAAGGTTGAATTGATGGAGGGCTATTTCTTTTCACCCTTTTATCATTCATTTCTTTTTCATTCTTCAACCCCTTCAGTGCTTACCGAGACTTCATAACTAGAACCTTGTTGGGTTTATTCCAGTACTAGCTCAGTCTCAGTCGGCACTCTTCCCATTCCTCATTTTTCTCCTTTTTTCAATATTCCTAAGGACTTCTACACTATCTAGTGGATTGTCCCTGGGAAGATCCCTCCGGTTTTGGCGGATCGTGGGAACGAATACCTAACCTAACCATCCTTATAACTCCATGCATAAAGTAAAATGGTCGGTCTTTTGGTACAGTTCATTCTTCCTTGAAACCAATTGAAAAATCATTTGGAAAAACAATCAAGGTACTTGTGATACGAGATCAAAGCATTTTGTACCTTAAAAGTTTTGATCATTTAGAAAAACTCCCCCTCAACATGTGCATATGATTTAAAAATTGTTTAGCACAAGGAGGCAAGAGGACTTTGAAATATTTTCTTTGATCACAATTTTCATATGAAAAAGCCATTTGATTTTCATGGTAAAATTCTCCCCCTCAATATGTGCGTAGGATATTTGAAATCATTTTATCACATAGAGGCAAGAGTTCTTTTGAAGCACATTCACGATCACAAAATCCATTATAAAAACCATTTGAAAACACAATCAAGGTACTTTATAAATCTCTTTAAAAAAACTTTTGTACCTCGATGGTTTTGCTCCCCCTCAATATGTGCTTCGAGATTCGAAAGCGTTTAGCACATATGAGAGAGCAGCCTGCACAACTGAATCAAAACGATCAAATTTTATCAAATTTCATTATTAAATCACAAATTCTCCCCCGATCAAAAATATCAAATCCTTTGAGATTTTGGATCCCAAGTGATTTAATTAGGTTTAGAAAACATGGGAGAAAATGTGGCCTTGTTTAAATACTCATCTGGTTTTTGGATAAATCCTCCTCCTCAACATGTGCATTATGTATGAAATCGTTTGACACATGGAGGCAGGAGTGCCTTTAAAGGACTAAAACCAATTCCATTTAAAACAGATTTGAGATTTAAAACACGATCTCTACCCCGATCAGAAATATCAAACCATTTGAGATTTGTGATCCCAACTGATTTAAATCATTTATAAAATTTTGGGGAAAGACGTGGCAAGATTCAATTTTGAAAGATGACAGATATGGACCATTTTAAGACATTAAAGATTGTTAGTGTCAGGTATGATAGTTTTTAAGAGATCTTTTAAGTAAAACAAAACAATTTCACAATCAAACAAGAACAGAAAAGATTTCATTTTGAAAGACCTTGATTCTAAAGAAAAAAATCATACCATGACATAACATTAGATCTTTAGATCACCACTTTTTGTTGTACAAAACGGACTTTTTGAAGATATATTGTATGAAAATATTTTAAATTAAATCACTCTCCCCCTCAATCGATGACCGAAGTCGATAATTGAGTGACTTAAGTTTTGATAAAATGAAGTCCGGTGATTTTCAAAATTTAGTCCAATATATTTTCAAAACAATATATTCCATTTTCAAAACAATTTATTCAAATTTATTCAAAATTGTTTATAAATGGTATCCTGCACAAAGATACGTTAGTGGTTGAGAAGCTTCCGTTGTTGTTGTTGTAGGGTTGGAAGAAAAACCGTCTGCAAATGCAGTGAGACTTCTTCTTGCGTTGCATTTTGAATGCCAACTGAGGTCCAATTAAGCTTCGTTTCTTCACTTGCTGAAGAAAACCATCTGCTGATGCAGTAAGACCTCTTACGTTGCATTTCATGCCAACTCTCCATTGAAGTCCAGTTAAGCTCCGTTTCTTCATTTGTCAACCCAAGATATAGTTACCCTTTCCTTTCGGCATCCAATCATCTTCAATTGTGGGATCCGGATTGGGAACATTCTTTTATACCAATATACCTGCATACGTTAGTGAACACACATACAAATATATGGTGGTCGACATCACCCAAACAACAATCGACTAATAAAAGTCAATGCAACATATCAATCAGATCACATAAATGTGTAGGAATAAAGTGTTTCTCAAACTCTAATCATCTAAACCTAACAATCATATCCTAGAAACCTAGTCCTTCAACATAGGCAATTATATTTTTTCAGATAAGCACGTAGGATAATTAAGAAAGTCCGTTAGATGATATAAATTTGAAAACATTCTCCCCCTCAATCAATGACTTATTTTCTGAAAAGATTAAAAGCGCTGAAGTCATTGATTGAGTTTTCAATTTTCACAAAAACTCTGAATCTGATAGATTTTTTTCAAGCAACTCATTTTACCACCACTTTTGAAAACACAACAAATATTTTTCTGAAGAATTTTATACGGAAAAACATTTGTGTAGGAACAGCAGTCTTTTTGAAGACATGCTTTCCTTGTTTTGTTTAAGGATAAGTGCACGAAATATTTTGAAACTAGATTTAGCGCAGCACTTTCCTTCCTTTAAAGAACGGGTTGCTATCTGAAATAATAGCAAGCCATTGTTTAAGCACGGGTTACAGTCTGAAGTAACTGTAAGCCATATTTTGAGACATGTTTAGAAAAGAATATTTACACCTCCTGCTCGAACTTCATCTATGGTCCCGTGCCATTATTGAATGACATTTCTAAGACCGTAGATGTTATCGATACCAGAAGACATGTCTTGAGAAAAACATATTTTTGGAATTTTTGAAATTTTTTGATTTTTATGGTTTTTGAAGGTTTTATATTTTTCTATTTTCTTTTTGTTGGTTTTATATTTTTCTATTTCTTTTTGTTGGTTTTATATTTTTGTATTTTGTTTTCTGATAAATATTTACAAAGATAGAGAAGATGATATAGTAAAAGAAGATGATGATACGAGTACCGAGATAAGGATATCGAGCAGCACGTCGTAGAAGATAGAAGTCATCAACTCTTAAACATTCACCACCAAAGCTTCCAGGGCTCTTGAATCGAAGAAAGAAATTGAACCATCTGAAAGTGAGACTTTGGCAGCTTCCCCCCAAACCGAAAATCCTTTAGCTGAGCAGATTCAAAGCTTTCTTTCAAGCTTCTCTTAGCCAGGTGCACAAAGAAGCACACCATTATCATCGAACTTGCTGCTCCTTTTAAGAATAATCACCGTGATTCTTCGTTCGAGGTTATATCATCCAAAAGAACAGCAACATATCATCCCACACATAAATAACACTTCTCAAATTTCCTTTCAACTGACGTCTGAAGCGATCCATTCCAAAAGGTGTCAAGAGAACAATTCCCCCCAAGTAGTTGAATTGATGCAGTCAGTCTCTTTGTATAATGCTCAAGAACTCTCCCGAATACACATCATGAGGGTAATGAAGAACAACTCCCCAATGTTCACATCTTTTGTCCCTGATGAATGTGTATGAAGCTCAAGAACCCGAAGTACACCAATATCCAAGAACTCTCCTGAATACACATCATGCCCGGAAGGAAAACACCTCCCCAATGTTTGTGGTAAACAATGGCTTTCTTCCCTGATGATCGTGTATGAAGCTCAAGGACCCGAAGTACACACATTCCCCAAAGAGAGAACAACCGATAACATTGAAGAAGCAGGCCGAATCACTGATTATCTCTGCGGATGACAATCTCTGCGGATGTCAACTCCGGAATAAGTGATTATATCTCTGAATCACTGATTAAGCCCTCAAGTGAGACAGCTGAGCGCCCCCAATGTACACAATTCTCTCTCCCCTGATGATTGCGATAACATCGAGATCATCACACACCAGTGTACCTCTTTTATCTTCAGAAACTTTCATTTACATCACTTCCCCCACGGCGTTGGAATAAGAACACTAAACGCTTTGATGAGTAAAACCTTGAGTTTCTCTGCGGTCATGACATTTGTTTTCCCGGGATAACTTCAATCACTTAGAAGTATTAAGTCCATCAAGTTTACTCGCCATGAGTCAAACCTTGAGTTTCTCTGCGGTAATAACATTTGTCTTCCCGGGATATCTTCAATTACTTAGAAGTATTAAGTTCATCAAGTTTACTCGCGTTTAGATACGTGTCTCCTTCCCCCTTGCTGGTTTTGACACTTCAGAATCAGCAACATATTATAAGCCCAAATACTTGAAATCTTTATGAGAAGAACACTTGTAATCTTGTAGGAATCAACTTGCTGAAGAATATGAGCAAGTCTAATTGGGGATTAAATTCGACATTTCACTCTCCCCCAATTAGTGCTCTCCCCTAAACCGACAATCTGTTTGATAAATGCTCAGATTAAGAAGAAGTCTTCAGATAATCAAATGCAACGCGTCTTTAGTCTTCTAACATGTAGCAGAAAATGTAGAACCGACTGTAGACTCGACCTTCTTCAAGATTGTCCAGTTGGGGAATAGATAGTTAACATCTTCGACTCACCAAAACACAAGAACATCACCAAAAGGCTTCCCAATTAACTTACATCTTGCAAATCCCCTTAATTAAGATCCCTCCCAATCAAACAAGAACAGAAAGATGTTCATCAAGGAAATCAGCAATCAGCCCGCAGCGAGCACACGAAATGGTAACACCAAGCAAACAATCACATCAAACAAGAACAGAAGGTTGTTCGGAATCATCATGTTGATGTGCACGTGAAGCATTAACCGAAAGCACTTTGTCAATAAACTCATATCAGCTTGTGAAGATGTCAACTAACGGCTCATAGAAGAAACTCCATGTAACGATGACCCGATAAGAAGAAGCTCGGTTCTTACATGAGTTGGGAGCCGTTTGACCATTTATCCTCAGAAATCAATCAACCATGCAGTAAATTCACACTTCTTCTCCCCCTCAAGAATTGCATACAGAGTTGCCATTCTTGATTTAAACAACTGAATATCTTCAACAAATGTAGTCTATTCACACTTCTCCCCCGCAAAATTAGCACATGATGTCGCCATCGTCATATTAGTTGAGCAAGTGGAATAAGAAAACAATCAACAGTAGCCCGGTTCACTTGAGAATTGAAGCGCATGGAAAAAGCATGAAGCATGTTGATGAGAATGGTCATAATAAGAAGATTTCTCTTCTTCCGAAGATAATGCGCACTGAAGCGTACACATTTCTTTTCTTTAAGGACGAGGCATGAACTGATGTGTTCATACGTCATAAGAAGATTTCTCTTCTTTGGAAGATAATGCGCACTGAAACGTACACATTTCTTTTCTTTGGAGTACGAGGCCTGAACTGATGTGAACAGACGTCATAATCTCTCAATTTTCAGTCTCTTTTGGCAAAACATGTAAATATCACCATTATCATTCAGTAGGCTCTTTGTAGTGACAGCTGATGGAGATAACCCAATATGATGAATTTGACCCTGAAATAAACTAACCCGAACTCGTGACTTAAACTTGCACATATGTAACAAAGAGCGGTGTCGAGACTTCATGCCCATTTGAATCTCTAAGTACTCTATACTCTTCAACCAACCAACCATCAAGTAATAGACGTACATTACCTCTTGAAAATCCACAATTGAATGTGACACTGAGCACTACAACGTAACTCCTTTAAGTGATAGTTATTTTGTTGTGGTAAGAGCCCAGTTCCCCCAAGTGGTAAAAGAAAAAGTAAAAGCCACCCAACAATAACTAGATTTCCAAGTCTTCGTTTTTGATAATAAGCTCGAACAAGGATCATGAAGAATCTTCATCCATCCATCCCCGATACCTTCAGATACTAAGTACACTCGCCCGTGATATTTCACTTCAACCTCAAATAAATAATAGAGAATTAACGCCGTTGTCACATCCTCTGGTTAACTGCTCAAATCTAGCTTTCTTTGACATTTAAACGAACTCTGATAATGGTTTCATCCCGACCATGGTTAAAAGCACATAACCCCGTAAAACCATGTAATAACCAAACTGCCACGAAGATAACCCAAACACACATCCAATTCATGAAGTACACCCTTTTATCCCTTCTTTGAAGTAGAAACCGTAGCACCAGCATCAGATAAGATCCAGAATTACACTTTCTCTTCTCCAAGATGGTTCCATCATTACGGGATTTTACAACTCTATGATTTAAACTGAGAAATAGTCCTTTCGCAGGATTTTACAAAACCAAGAATAAACCGTAAGATAGATCCGGAAATGCACTTTACTAATACCAGGATGTTTCCATTGTCACGGGATTTTACAAGTCTATGATTTAAACCGAGAAATAGGTTCTTTCGCGGGATTTTACAAAATCAAGACAAAACCGTAAACAATATCAGTTTTAATGTTTTACGACGACTTTGGTTTCAGAGAATATCTGTTTTAGGGGAATATGCAGCGGTTCATCAACGGTCCATTATCCAACATCATAAACATCATCAACCATCCAATAAATACTTAAGTAAGCACATCATTCACGCATTCAGTTGGCTATTGTAGTGACCACATGGAGAAGTAAACCCGATATACCAAACTTGATCATGAAGTAGAAAGAAGATGAAATAAGTAGACGCGTCCGAAAAACCTCACTTCCAATTCAAATAAGAGATACCGTACAAACAACCCCGTAGTCAACTTTGTTCAATAACCAATTAATTCAAGCCGTGGCATAATATTTTTCGTGAAAATGTCTAAACAAAAGTGCCAAACCTCATACCATATCAAATGTCATCATCAAATCCAATGTTTGAAACCAAGACATCACATAACTTACTCAATCTCGATCAAATTTCACTTCACAGCATTAATTATCGTTAAGAGAATGAGTCTGCGGATATCCGATTCAAATGATTAAAACTGAGACCCATGTTATCACATAAATCATCCCAAAATTAGTGTCATTCAACACATGGTTCATTGAAATGGTTTATCCTTCCCGATCACACAAATAGCTCATACACGACCAGTAGCACATCTTAAACTGTGCCTCCAAATCATACTTACCCTTTGATAATATCAAACATAAGTCACTTGTCCCATGATATCCAAGTTAACATCTTCATGTGAGGCCCATGTTTGATCTATTTCCTTTCAACCATGTGGTAAGTAATATTCAAGTTATACTAATCGGCACATAAATGTACATGGACCCATTGAAGTCACTCGGCCCACCATGAAGAGTTATGCATGATTAACACACGGCCCAAACAAATAACGTGAAGCTAAACCCATGATCCAATATAAAATCCGTATACCACGTGATTAGCACTAATAGTTGACTCCAATATAGCTCGTCCATACACAAATATTACAACACGTCACTTCTTGACCCAAATCAAACATTTACCCAATATCAAGACCAATTAATACCAAAATCTCTTTAGACCAATATTAAAAGTGTATTCAATATTTTGTAGCAAGAATGAATTCGGATGGCAATTCTTTTACTTTTGAATGCACGCTCAACCATATGTCATGGAAATTCATTATCATTAATTCACGTTTCAAAACCAATACCGACCACCAAAATGTGATACCAAGTATATATTAGTTCGGCCCTTATAAGAGTAGCACTGATCGAATTGAGGCCCATGAACACAATGATATCCGATAATAAAAAATCTGCCAAGGCCCATGATAGCACTCTTATGCCCTAATCTATAGGAGTATTAAAAGCACACTTACTCTCACATTTGCCCTAATATTTCTCACACTTAACAAATGTGCAGACAAATCTCCTTTTCCTAACCCTAATCCTTATCTCAAATCAGTCCGCCTCCTCCACATTAACGAAAATAAAACCGTCCCTATACACGCTCCACTCAACAATTCATACCAAGCCCTAATCATTTAAGTCCTAGCCACAGAGATGGCTCAAGTTGTTGAGTAGGGTTCGAGACCATTTCGAAGAGAACCAGGTAGGTATCTTTTGGTAATCATGCTCTTGAATATGAAACGAATCAAGAAAATGGATTAACAAAGTTGTTAACATCATTTCTTAAATTCGAAAATTGTCACAAACAAATTGATCTATGATGTAAGGTTATTTCGTGATAAGGGCTCTTGGAAGTCTTGATATAACGTTTAAGTGCCACGAAATAATTCTGAGATCTCATAAAGATATGTCATTTTGTTTTTCATTTTAACCGAACAAGAAGGAGATGAAACCCTAATGGTTTTGATCATTCTTCAGTTTGTTTCGAATATTATCACAACCTTTGGATCGATGATGGTTGAGGTTCTAACCAAAAAGATCTACCAAGATCTGGTAAATGGTTGGAATGAAACTGAGATCATTGTAGTATCAGATTTAGTTTGAGGCGTGAGTCATAGATCTGTGATGCATAACATCTTTATTCGTGTATTAGACCCTTGTGGTCTTGATGTTGCCTTTGAGTGCCACGAAAGAAAGAAAGCTGAGATCATGTTTTGATATGAGTTGAGTCTTGGTCTCTTCTAATCTTTACGTTTTCTGGTAGAATCATGGACCAATGATGGATATAGCCTGAGGTCGAGTATGATTGGTATATGTTTGTTTTGGTATTTAAAGATTGTGTACATTGTTTTGGTATTTGATGTTGTGGTCTAGTGGTCGTGGTCTTACTTCTCCTTCATCCTTTCTGTCGCAAACTTATCAATATAAGTTGCTAACCCTTTCTTTACAAAGTAAATCGCTAGGTTACGGGTCAAGTTGCTAGGACAAGTCACTAGCCAAGTCGCTAGGACAAGTCGCTAGCCAAGTCGCTAGGACAAGTCGTAGTGACTTGTAAAGACAAGTCGCTATAAGAGGTGCAATGCATCTGGTCAGTTTTGTGTCAAATCGCCAGCAAGAATTTTTATGTTTTCCGATGAGTTTTCCGGCTACTTTTCCGACCATCTTCATACTAAACCCAGAAAAACTATCATAAAAACTGCTACTTTAGACCCGTTTGACCTCGTAAATGACCAGAAAGACCCGTTGACAGTAAAGTTTATGACCCATGTAAAGAACAGTTTCTCAAAAGATGTATATGACAAGTTTCATAAAGAACTGTTTGGACTAAAGACACATGATAGGATACCACACCAGTTTTGACCAAAAGTAATATACAAAACATGTTGTAAACAGATTCTCACAAGACTAGAAACAGATTCTCACAAGAAAATTTATCCGACCAAACAAGATAGTACCAAAACAGTAACAGCATGAATCATAACGAACCACAAACAACAACCATGGTACGAACCACACAAATCAAAGACAACACAATAACCTTGGCTCTGGTACCAATTGTAGGATCATTATTTTATTGTGTTTGATGATTCGGGTGGTCTTGGGAGATCAAAATACATGTTAGCCATAGTTAGAGAGTTAGTAGAGAGAGAGAGGGTGTTTTCTTGGTAGAGGTTTACACAAATTGTAGAGTATTAGATTGAAAAGCACCACCCCTTCCATGGATGGAAGGGGTATTTATAGTTACATAAGACACGACCTCCTATCGGCCTGTGGATCAGGGATACAGTGGGTAAAGACCCGTCCTTCCTCCACGGTGTTGCACTATGCTAAACTAGACTAATAACTAACTAATAAAACAATAAATAACGTAACTAACGACAAATCTACGAGCTAACTTATGCTAGATAATATTTGGGGTGACCGACTCTTCACTATGGAATTTTCTAATTCCTAACACCACTCTCCCCAACCCGAATCAAAACTACTGGACGTACCCATTTGCACGTTCTCCATTGGTATACTCCCTTGCTGTTGTGGTGGTTGTTGTTGTCTTGGTTCAATCCATAACCCTAAGGTTTTCAATCTCCTATTCAAAGCATTACCAAAACCTTGTGCAGTCCACGTATCACTATACTTTGGCTCTCCACACTTAGCCAATTCCTCATCAACATAATACTCAAGATTCTTCGCCAATTTTGTCACAAAATGTCCTCCACAAATGTTACTGTTGCTCTTGATTCCCGGGGCTCTCCTGGACAAATATTCGGCTATCTGCCAAACTGCATTACCGTCCTTAGTTTCTTCCAGCAACTTCATAACCCATAAGTCCGGTTTCTGACATTTGTCCCTGCTTCCAAATCTATTAAATGGCCCGGTCACTATCAACTTGTGAAGTATCCGCATCAACAGATTCCTGATGGTTGAGGCATTCCTCCTAGCGCAAGAAGGATCTCCCACTTGATTCCAATAAGCGGGAATACTAGGATAGTCTTTCTCAAACCTCCGAAGTCTAGAAAAGTGAGTTTCAAATAATCGATGATTAACCTCATGTGGCTCATACAAACCAAGAGCCACGCCAAAAGCTGGCAACGTGTAAGCATGATCCCTTCCACAAAGCCTAAACCAAACACAAATTTCCTTCATCAAATTCCGAACATCCACCTTTCTTTCAAAATACATGGTTGAAAAGAACTCCATACACCATTCTCGATAGACCTCTTCATTGATGCTAAATGCTCTTTCCCATGACAAATCATTGAACGAATCTCCATCCCCTGGATATACATAAGACGTTCGCATCATTCCTCTCAACTCATATTCACAATCACATTCCTCAAATAAATCCCAATCAATCACCCTCGGAACCAAACATGTCCTATGTTGCAGTTTTGACAACCTTTCCCGAAAAGCATGTTTCTCCCCGTCGGTGAGATTTTTGAACTTTAAATTAGCATTTTCCTCCGTCTTCACACTATACTTAACCTTCTTCTTCTCATTCCTTTGACAAAATTTTGTAATAAGCGGTTTCATAGGAATTGCCTCCTCGCTCGAGCTACCTACAATAATTCTCTGTAGAAATCACGAATAAAAGACCATATGAGAGTGTTAGAACAAACAAGAAGGTTCAAGGAACCTCCTAAGATCCATTTCAAAATTTCAAAAATTCAAAAACAGAAACCGTAACCGGATTCGGTTCGTGAGAAACCGAATCGGTTCGTCAAATGACCCAAGTCCAACCGTTCGGTTGCAATGCGCAACCGAAATGGTTATGCAGCCTGCATAAGGCTTTTGCCTCTAAAAACCCTTCTACACACGAGTTTCTAAGTCCAAACCACTCCTAGATCGCATTCTATTATCCTCAATGATTTCCACATCCTTGAATTACTCAAAACTCGCTATTCAAATCATCAAACATCATCCATCATAATCTTAGAACCCAACTTGATAAACCTATATCCTTTAAGCATTAGTCCTAATCAATAATGTGGCATCTATCACTCCTAAAAAAACGCATCATCTATCACAAGGAATCACTAATTGCAACTTATCTTGATTCAAAAAGCACAACCCAATAAAATCTGAAAATTCAATCATTTATTATTCATCCTATGTTGAATCAATCACTCCAATCCTACTTGCAATGCACTCCTATATCAATTGCCCACTCAATCTTAAAATAATACAACTTAATTCGAATTATAACAAAAACCCCCAAATTGGTGACCTAATATCCAATTCGAATCAAATGCTCTAATAAAACCTTAATTGAGTTAATTGACTGTAGATGCTTACTTGTTTAGGTGCCATGATGTTTTCCTACAGCTTAAATAACCTTCAATCAGCTTTACTTGGATGAATTTTTGCAAAACCCACTGGAGAATTAGTGTGTGTGTTTTTCTGGAAAAGTGAATATTTTTTTTTATACTCAATTGCAACCGGTTCAGTCAAGGACACAACCGTTTCGGTATGCATTTCGCCAAATTTTGCATTTTTACATGTTACTTAGGCATTTACCTTCCAAGCAACAATTTTACTCAAAAATTCTTCTAAAGATTCACACAACATTCACCCACCATATGAAATTTTGAACAATCATCCAATCTAAAAATCTCAACTCATCATACTAATGAACTAAACCAAAATTCATCTCAAAACTCAAAGTTATAATGCATTAACCAAATCACCTCAATCATAAAAATAAAAATGAAAAATTAAATAAGAAACAAAAATCCTAAATGCATCAAATCAAAAAAAATAGTTCATGAAATTCAAGCAATAATTGCTTGTTTATTACGGCCTCTTGTCTTCTCCTCAAAATTCCTCAAAATACTCTTGTCTTAGAATATCCTCGCTTTGAAATTTTCCGGTCAACTCACGGAACGTTTCAAAAGTTTTGAATTTTCTCATGAATCTTCGTCCGTCCGGACATAGTATATCGAACTTAACATGCCATGCTCCATCTCCGGTTTGTCTCTTGTAAGTCCCCGACCCTTCGGGTCTCCACTCCAAATTCTTAAGTTGCACCGGTAAAGAACCTAAAAAGTCGGTCAACTTTTTGTAAATTAGTATGTTTTTGAATGGGTTATAGAAAGCTTCTACCGCTAACACACGTTCCATTTCGTCCTCCATATCAAAATAAGGCGGAGCTAACGGTCCGTACATTGGGTTACCGTGGACATCACGTCCCACTTCAAAACATGTTAAATCATCATCTGCTTCCATCAATTCCAACTCCTCCATAAATTCCAAAGTTGGTCCTCTTGGTTTTGGGTAGTATGTTTGCCTCGAAATCCCATCATCAATAGTCAAAGTGCCTCTTCCCATGTCTATAATCGCACCACAAGTTCGTAAGAATGGTCTCCCCAATAGTAGTGGTAAACTCTTGTCCACCGGGATATCTAGGACAAGGAAATCTACCAAATACGGTTGATATCCAATTTGCACTCTCACATTCTTCACCTCTCCCATTTCCTTCGCTTGAGAGTTATCCGCCATAGTAAGCTTCGAATGATTAAGTTGCGGATTACTTAGTCCCAAAGTTTTAAACAATGGATACGGCATCACATTAACACTCGACCCCGTATCGGCTAAAGCATAAACAGGTGTAGTCCCATTCACTTTGATAGGCAACACAAAATTACCCGGATCCTTTTCTTTCCTTGGCATGCCTCTAAACAAAATTTGATCTCGCTCCTCCTCTGTGAGATTCTTTCCTTCCAACCTAGCCCTTGCTAGCATCAATGCATCCAACTTCTTACGGTAAAGCACATAATCTTGGAGTACTTCTATCACCGGTTTCTTTTCATTAAGCTCAAGAAACTTTTGTTCTAGATTCTCTAAAATAGCTTCTTTTTGCTTATCGGTTAAGGGTTTGAAAGTAGTAGTCGGTGATGATGGTGTGGAATCATTTTTGGTGGTGGAGGTTGTTGTTGGGGTTAGTTTGTTTGATGTCGGTTTCTTCCGATTTGCCTTTCCCATCTTAACCACTTCCTCCTCTTTCTCTTCCATGTTTGCACAAACTTCCACTAGCATCTCGTTTACTCCTTTTCCTTCTTCCAGATCAGTTATATTAATTCTCATCTCTCCTATTGCAAAATCCACTTGACACTTGGTCGTGACAAGAAAATCTCGACCAAAACACACATTAGGTTCATCCGCATTCCCTTCTTCTACCACAACAAAATCAGTTTCAAAAATATGTCCATGAATATTGACCTTCAGATTCTTGACCATCCTTCTTCCATATGCTTCATAGTCCAATCGTACATGACCAATTTCGTCAAGAACTTTCTCCAAAATATAGTTTTCTCCATAAGCCATATTAAGCTGCGCATCCCAAGCACTTATTCCTTCCACACTGCAAGGCGTTCCAAACCTCATTAGCGGTGAATCATACATCGTTAAAGGTGCTTGTGTGAACACTACGACTCTTCCTTTCTTGGGTAGTTGAACCTTATTTTCACCAATTTCCTCCATATTACCCGTATCAATTCCCAATTCTTTCTTACTTTCTTCCAAGATACCTCCAATCTTTTCCAATGAACTTCCGGTATCCTTGAACATTTCATCCAAAGTACGAAGGTATTCCGAGATTTCACTCAAACTTTCCATATTACTAGACAACTTGACAAAGCAAAACAAAACAAAACACGAATATTAACGTTAGAGTTAGTAAAAACAAGAACAAACTACAGAAACATAGACTAAACAATGTAAGACACTTAACAAAACAAAAAACACAAGTTAAAACTCAAGACCTAAAATAATAAAAATCAACACAGAAACACCAACCGGATTCGGTTGGTTCACCAACCGAATCGGTTAGTTGAAAATAATTCAGACAGAAACTCGAACTGGATCCGGTTGCGGGTTGCAACCGATCGGTTTGATCGAAAAATATATATATATATATATATATATATATATATATATATATATATATATATATATATATATATATATATATATATATATTTTTAAATAAATAAAATAAAATTTAATGCAATTAAGGAATCATTAAGATGTACTAAACTCTAGTTAATAAAGAAAACTCTTCATAAACCAACAATTTAATAACATAATAAATCTCATTAAACTAAAACTAAATAAAACTACCAATTAAAATCTATCATAAAAATAATTAAACTAATAACTGAAAAATATAACTATCTAATCAATAACCATAAAAAAAACTATAATTAACTAAAACTTAATTAACCAATAAATAATAAATGTAAAGAAAATGAAAATAAATCTAGGAAATAATTAAACTACAAGACATAATCTGCAAATAGAATCTAAAATTACCAGAATTACTCTAAGAATCATAAGACAAATAACTAAGAAGACTAGAACTATAAAATCGCAACTAAAAATCAACACAGAAGGTCTAACCGGATTCGGTTGGATAACCAACCGAATCGGTTAGTTTGTAACCAAAACTTTTTTTCTTTTTTTTTTTAACAAATATACTTCCAATACTATCAATTTTAAAGAAAATCAAAGAAAATTAAAGAAAATCCCCGGCAGCGGCGCCAAAAACTTGATGTGCCCGGTTGGTGCAAGTTTTAAAATTTTATAAACACGATTTAACCGTCTAACCTATTAACACATACGAGCAAGTATACTCGTCCGTAATAGCAAAGTTTGGTAAGTCGAGATCGTCCCAAGGGATTTTGTGTATGAAAGAGATTTGTTTGAAAATATTTCAACAAGAAAGCTTGTCAAGGCTTCCTCAAATAATTATGTTCTAGCGAAATTCAATAAGAAATATATATACTTGTGTGTAGTCTATAATCAATCATAAATAGTATTCATGAAGGTTTGGTGTATACTCTTAATATGATGCACAAATCATAAGCAAATGATTCCTCAACCATGGTATGTGTTTGTAAAAATCATTCTAAGAACAAAAACATTTAGGTAATCCTTTCGGTCCTTATCCCAATGATTATCCTATAGAAATTCCATTTGTTTGTAACATGTTCTTATTAAATTTGTTCTTACGAATCTTTCGACCCTTCGTGATGAAAATATTCCTAGTCTTGTTTTAATAAGCAAACATGGTGGTTGTCAATTCACCATATCCCCATACTAGTTTGTCACTTCACTTTTTGGAATAAAACACAAGAGAAATCCTTTCGGTCCTTTTTCTTAAAACATGTTTTATCAACAAATCAAACCAAGACTAGTATTTTTCCAACAAACTCATTTAAACAAGATCATATGTACATGCATCACATTTTGAGAACACTAATATGATTAACTACATCCCAACACACAAGTATATCCCAAAACTACTCCATGATAATAATAATAACTAAACACAAATAGTAACAAAGTAATTCCAACAATTCAAGAGAATAGAATTCCATAACAAAGTTCATAGAATACCTAAACTTTTTTGATTACAAGAATTAGAATTCGTGGATTGTAGCAACCACGCGCCTCCAATCACCTAGATTCACCGTACAACTCCAAACTACCAAAACTATGGATGAGAATTGTTCCCTCCTTGCTCCTGGACGTTTTTCAGTAACAACTAAGCTTTTGGGCTAAGAAAATATGGTTGGTATTAGTTTAGGTGTAAACTAATACAATTTTGGTTGTGTCACACCTAGTATACTAGGACTAGGTTCTTTATATAGCCAAATATGCTTGCTCTACTCTCAAAAAACGTTCCCAATAAGTAAATGTCAAGAAATGATCGGACTCCAATGATTATGGGAAGTTAAGGCAACAATAAATGCAACATTGTGTAACTGCAGCTTGAGAAACCGGATCGGTTTCTACTACAACCGAATCGGTTGGATCTTGACCATTCGCCCAGCCGGATCCGGTTATGGGTTGTGACCGATCGGCTGGGTTTGTGCTGTTTTGACTTTTTGTTGACTTTTCTCCTATGCGCTTCATTCTTTGCTCTCGCTGATGATTTCCAAGACAAAACTTGATCTTTCCTTGCCGTAGATACTTAGAAATCATTGCGTTTATTAATCATTGAATCCAAAAGCTTCCTAGCTCGTCTTCCTTCCTCGAGAATCTTCCAAATGTGCATAAAAACTTCATTTCCTCGTTATTCGTGATACCTGGCTACATATACATACACAATACGCATCTTTGCACTTTTGCAACAGTTATGAGTAAATATAGCCGATTGTTATGCACAAAACTAACAATAACGCTACTAAAAACATGTTCATTTTAGGCGTTATCAGAAATCAACATCTCTTAAACTTTAACCAAAACCGACAATCTTCGAATTAAGACCATTTCCCCCAAGAAGTAGAATGTGAAGAAAAATAGTCTCATTGAATGAAGCTCAACAACCCAAAGAAACATGAAAACACCGAAGTAACAAGTTGAACCAGTGATCCTTTCTGCGGTTATCAAACTCGAGATACATGATTAAGCCCGATCACATGAACCTGTTGTGCATCCCCGATGTAAACATCATTCTGCGGATTTGTGCAGTCGACTGTACGGGAGAACAATATATCAACATCTTCAATTCACCAAATGCATTCTATTTATCTTACATATAACCAATTAGCCCATAATGTACACATGTACCCAACCAGAGTGGAGACTATGACATCCAAGTAACATGTTGAATCACTTATTATCTCTACGGATATCAACTCAGGAATAACTGAATAAGCTCGATCAAGTGATCATGTTGTGAGTCCCTGATGTACACAAATATCTCCCCTGATGGTTGCGATCTCATCGAAATCATCATTACATAGTGTACATGAAGCAATAACCAGAAGCACTTTATCATAACCATATCGAAGATGTCGATAAGCAATATCATCTCACGCTCCAAATATTCTTCTCATATTTCTTCCAACTGAACACTGAAGTAACACATACCAAAAGTCTCCAGAGACCACTTCCCCCAAATGGTTGGAATAATACCTCCTTCCCCCAAATAGTTGGAATAATATATCCTTCCCCCAAATAGTTGGAATAATACACCGGAAGCCACGAGTTTAAACACTGAGTTTCTCTACGGTTATGACCTTTGTCTTCCCGGGATAACTTCAATCAAGTAGAAGTGTTAAGTTCATCATGTGTACTCGTTGTGCTTTTAGATGTATGTCTCCTTCCCCCTTGCTGGTTTTCATACCTCAGAATCAGCAACACATTATACATACCCAATATTCTTGAGAATAGAGAAGAACAAAATATAGCACAAATGTATCTTGTGAGAATCTACTGCAACGGAAACTCTCTCTGACTATCTTAACCAACCCAGATGTAGACAATTTGAAGTGACCACTGATGAAGAAAACCCGATATACCAAACTTGAAGCTGAAGTTGAATTCCCCGCATTTGTGTCTTATGCTTGCACTTAAAGATGGAAGAACGGTGTCGAGAATCTATGCTTCAAGCAAATCTCTAAGTACTCACTACTCAAACAAAGTATGAGACATTAACACCTCTTGAGATTATCCATATCGTCATCTGCATGTGACACTGAGTAAAACAACGTAACTCCTAATAATGATAGTTAACCAGGTCTTCAACCATCCACCCCGACTGCTGGTAACTAGATAAACCAAGCCTTCAACTCAAATTCTTAAGCCCGAGCAAGTTATCAAATAAGAACACGCCTTTGTTGAAAGTCAACTTCAATCTCAAATAAGTGATAAATGATTAATTCCGAAGCCATCAACTTGTGTCAAATGCCCAACACGTGAAAACAACATACAATCGGATGTACATTGACCCACTGAATGAACCAGAACAAACGAGTCCTCAACATCAATGCATTATTCCTAAAAGTATACATGTAGAGACTGATCTGGAAGATTCACCAATAACTTCGAGCGGATGAGGTAATCATTATACTCAATGTTCATTTGGTTGATATACAGAGTGCACATTGGAAGGAACAATAATCCGTGAAGATTTGGCAAAGGAATACCAAAGAGCGGATCATTATTCATGAACAATAATCCGTGAAGATTTGGCAAAGGAATACCAAAGAGCGGATCATTATTCATGAGTGCAACTACAATGATAGTCATTAACAACGCTTTGAGGAATAACTGGAGATTGTGCTGTTTGAGTAGTCTGAGAAGTACTTCTTAGATGATCAACATTCGCTCGTGGTTGGAAATACTCATCAAACATATCTTGAACCAATGAATCCCAAACAATAAATCCCATTAATCCTTAGTGAGTGAAACATTATGCGTTGGGGGAGAGTCATCAAACATTAAGTCGTATAACCATTATTCAAACATCCATCATCATTTAGTATATTCACTCTTCTCCCCCTCAAAAATTGCATCCGAAGTTGCCATTTTTGATTTAGCAAGTGACTAAGAATATACATCAATGAACGTAGATCCACTTGATGACTGAGTGAGCATGGGAGAAACATGAATCTTGTTGATGAAGAATGTCGATGAGAATGGTCATAAACATGAAGATTTCTCTTCTTCTGAAGATAAAGCGCACTGAAGCGTACACCTTTCTTTTCTTTGAGGAACGGGGCCTGAAGTGTTATCTGCAGACGCCATTGTGATGAAGAACGAGGCCTGAACTGATGTGAACAGACGTCATTGTTAAGAGCCCAGTCATATGTTTAGAGCCGCCCGAATCCAAATACCAAGGGACGATTTGTACGACCTGCTTTGGAAAACAGACGAAGACAGAGAATTGGAAACATTGGATCCCCACGTGCTGATGGGTTCCTTTTGGTTAGCACAAACAATCTTTGAATCAGCAGAAACCCTAGATGCAATGGCATTATCACTAGGAGCTGAACTAGTAGAGGCGTCAGACTTAGTCAAATGACATTTTGAGCTTAATGGGATTATTCTACCAGTTGGCTTCCAAACCTTAACAGGCACTATTCTAGGCATAGTGGATCTAGCTAAGGGGTAAGGTTTGCCATGCGTTAATATTCGACCTGTGGGCTTCCACTGAAATCCTACATTTGTAAACACATTCCCTGTAAGTTTCCAGGATTGCTTAATCTGTTTCGCTCTCCAAACTTTCTTAACTGGGTTATGAATCTTAGACCTCAGAAATAACACATCATATTTATCATGATTACCAGAAAATAAACATTTTTTACATGTTTTGCAGACAGCATAAGGCCTCGAATTAATTTCAGTAGGCTTAGAGCTAATACTAGAACTAACACGATTCTTTTTGTTCAAATCAAACTTCTTGTTCCTATGGTGTTCTTTCACTTCCTTATCATGATCACTTTTAGTTTGCGTAATCCTATCCTTCTTTGCATTGCTTCTAGGTTTTGACCCGCTAACTTTAGTGTCAATCTTAACATCTGTAGAAGTAACGATGGGAACAATGCTTGGCTTTACTACTTTCTGCATTCCTGGTCTAGAAGTGCTGGGATCTGAAATTCTAGGAGGCATATCACAGGTTGCTTGCTTGAATTTCGACATGGAACAAGGCATATCAAGGGTCACATGCTTGGCTTTAGGCATAGAACAAGGCACAACTATTCTATCTCGCCTATTGCTAGATTTTGGACTTGTGACAATTACATACTCTAAGAGTTCCTGAGATCATTTGGCATCCATGCAGGCATAGGCTATAGTACTATCAAAAGGTTTTTCTAATCTTTCATCTTCAACTATCTCACGGAGACCCTTCAAACTTTCCTTAAGGTATGAGAGATATGCTTTATGTGCAAGTTCATTATTCCTAATGGGCGGTGGAATATATAACATATCAATAAGATACTTATCACATGCAGGAACCTTAGGAACATAATATTTGCAATTCGGGATTGGCAATTTTCCTTTCACCTCACACTTCAGATTCTCAATATCGTTAAGCAAAGAAGTTACCTTTTCAATGTGTTTATCATGATTAACTTTGAATGAATCACATAACTCTTTGTTTTGATTATTAACTTTTGAAATTTCAGCTTTAAAACATGCATTTTCCTTTTGCAATTTATCAATAATGTTTTGAAGTTGGAAATTCTGAGAATCTAAAGGTGGAGGTATTCGGGAACCAGTCACATCCTTCTTTTCACCTTTCAGTTGTGAAATTTGGGCTTTCAATCTTTTGATCGTGTTGCAATGAGCTCGAATTTGTTCATCACGTTTGTTAATTTCAAAAACTGCTTCAAACTTAGGAGCATCTGAGGATGTCTTGATATTTGAAGTTTTGACATTTTCTTTAAGATGTTGATATTTTAGTTGTAAATTAAAATGCTCAACCTCTAGTTTAGAAAAATGTTTAACCAAATTGTCGTGATCATCCAGTTCAATTTTCTCATTTAGTTTAGAATTAGTCTTTTCAAGCTCAATGACACGATCATGGGAGACTTTCAGGGCAACAGATAATTCATGAAATTGAGAAGCATTAATGGAACAATTTGAAGCAGTGAAAAACACATCTTGAGCAACACATTCAGTAATAAGAGTCTCATTCAATGTATGCAAGTTCTTCCTCTCAATCTCATTATATTTTAGTGCTCGCTCATAGTCACTAACTTCAACTATCATTGCATCAAATTCCTTTTCCATTTCTTTAATGTCTAAATTCATTCCCTTTTTAAGACTTTCAAAATGATCTTTTAGTTGTTTAAAGAAAGGCATGACTTCAGTTAAATAACATTCTTTTGTTTGCTCAAAACCCCTTTCCCCTTCAGTTATGCCAGTGGGTGTGATCCTTTTATTACAAGTTTTCTCAAAATCAACAAATAGTTGAAAAATAACATATTGACTGATTAAGGTCTTGCTTTTAGTGGCAATAGTCCTTGGGACTAAATGCATTGGTGTATTGGGAGGATACACAGTCGCTGAAGGCATTTTCCTAAAAGGGGGGGTTTGTTACAACAAGATTCTCTGCTTTTTGCTTATCTAAATCCTTTTTTCAGAACACTTGTTCGGGAGTCAACAACGTTTGAGGCTTAAACATGTTCAAGGAGATCCAATTCTCCTTTTTGTAGTCATAGGGTGTGATAATTATTTTCTTCTCTTTACATTTAGGATCATCTAGTTTCTTGTACATCTTCTCCCTAGTGACTTCATCTGATTTCTTATCTTCCTCTGTGCACTCAACGCAACTAGGTTTTTGTCTAGGTTTAAGAATCTCATTTCCATCATAGATTACACTTTGAGCTGCTTTTGCTATCTTCCCGTACTCAGGGTTGGGTTTATCTATAATGGGAACACTATGCTTATCGCTTAAAACTCAATGCTTAGTGACCATGTGAGCAGTTTGAATGGTATTCCCTTGTACGTACAACTTATTTTCAAGCTTGTTTTTCAAGGTTTTTAGATTAGAAAAATCATTCAAAAGTTTTGATTCCTTAGCATTTTAACATTTTCTTGAAGTTCTTGTTTTTGCTTAGCAGTTTTAGAAAGTTTTTCTTGTAAGGAGTTTAACTCTTGTTTTAATATTTCTTCTCTAAACCTACTTTTTCTAATAGTTGTACGCATTTGGTCATCCATTTCCTGCTCACGGGTGGTTAATTCAAACTTAGCTCGTTGTTCATAAATAGCAACACGTTCTTTATAAGCATTAAGTTCAGAAATAACAGAATCATCAGGGGCACGTGCAGTGTATTTGTCAAAAACATAGTCATTATTGACTGCATAAGATACATCACTTGGTACAATCTCACTTTCACTTTGTTTCACATATTGATCATATGGGACAACATTGATATTACCCATACTTTCAATATCTGACTCAATAATTACAGTTGATTGTACTTCGTTATGAATCTTTTGCTCATCAACTTCATCGTATAATTTTAATACCTCAGAAATGATTTTGTCTTTGGATGGACTAGCTTGTGGTGATGAAGAGACTTTAGGAGAGACCATTGGAGAAATGCTAGCCATGAAAATGGTTTGTGCAGTAGGTTCTTCATCAACATCAGAGTCGTATGCATCACAATCAGCTACTTGAAAGGCATTCTGATGATTATGGCCTATCTCCTGAATTGGTTGCTCATCCACATCTGCATCATATGTCTTAGCATTTCCCTCAGCCAAGAACAGCAACTCCTCTTCATCCAAAGCTGCACCATTATCCTGAGCTTGCACAAGCAACATCTTATCCCTGAAGTACTCGGCATTCTGAGGGCGTTTTGGCGATGTGCAGTTCCTTGCAATGTGTCCCTCACCTCCACAATTGTAACATTTGATTGGCTTTGCTTGACCCTGGTTTCCATTCCTTCCCCTATTCTGATTTGCAGCATAACCTCTACCAGCTCCACCTCTTGCTTGTTCGTACTGTCTTTCTTGAACTGGCTGCACCATAACCTTCCCATCTCTGACAGTGGCTTGATTGTGTGGATTGGATGCAGTTCTGATATTGTTGTTGGTGTGTGGAAGAGAGTTCATGTTTTGACTAATCAGGAGAGCCAGTTGATTAATGAAGTTTCCCACGTGTGTATCAGCATCAGCTTGTTTGAACATAGGATCAGGAATGAGTTTGTGATTACCATTACCCATGGGTATGACTTGTGAGGCTTTGGTTGTGATTCCGATGTTTGAGTAGAAGGCAGTTGAATCATTTGATGAGCTTGTCTCTCCCTGGTTGGTTTTGAACTGATTAAGAATCCTTTTTTGAAACATAGCATGTCTCTCATTCTGAAAGAGAAAGGCATAGAGTTGCTCATAGTTTGTATTCTTCAATCCTTTGGTTAGCTTTACAGAGGTGACAAACTTGTGCCATTCGGGATTCATGTTGTTCACAAACTTTGAATTCAGCTGAATATTTGGCATAGTCATTCTGATGTTCCTCATATCATTAACAAGCTTGTGGAATCTCACATAGTACTCATAGACACTCTCATCTGGTTTCATCTTGAAGTGTTCAAATTCATCATAGAGTTGTGATTCTCTGTCTTCCATAGTTAATTCAGAACCTGAGAGAAGCATCTTGACATTATCCCATACTGCCTTGGCTTCGGTGTTGTGATTGATCAGCTTGTATATATCTTTTGGAAGACCTTGAAGTACGATTTTAGAAGCCCTGATATCAGCATCGAATCTCTTTTTCTCCTTATCATCGAGCTCATCATATGTCTTTGGTCTGTCAATTCCATAGATCATTGTTCCATCTTCAGCTGTATCAATTAAGTCTCTAATAGTCTCAACCCGATACGGTCCTTCATCAATGGATTTGAGAATGTTGACTCCATTTTCCTTTCCAAGACAGTACAATCTGATTCGTTGAGCCCAAGAGTCGTAGTCAGTTCTGTCAAGCATGGGTAGACGAGTATCTGAACCAGCTGCTTGAACATCCTCGGCAACAGTGGAGATGATTGTAGGAACGTTGGTAGACATGATGGGAGATTAAACGGGATTTTATAACTCTATGATTAAACCACGAAATAGATTCTTTCACAGGATTTTACTAAATCAAGAGAAAACCATATTATAGACAGAGTCAGCCAAATCGCTAAGAAAACCTGAACCAAGTCGCTAAGCACCAAGTCGCTAGTAAAATTTTGACAGCAAGTCGCTAAGCACCAAGTCGCTAAGTTGTCAAGTCGCTAAAGAACAACTCGCTAAGCACCAAATCGCTAGCAAAATTTTGACAGCAAGTCGCTAAGTACCAAGTCGCTAAGTTGTCAAGTCGCTAAAGAGCAACTCGCTAAGCACCAACTCGCTAATACCAACTCGCTAACAAACTTAAGTACAAGTCGCTAACTTTCACCAAGTCACTACCCGTAATGGAGACTCCACTAAGTGTACTGTTTGTCAGCTTGTCTCAATAGACAAGTCGCTAGCTCAACTCGCTAAGGCCTTCAACTATAACTCGCTATCAAATTACAAAGCAAGTCGCTACCAAGAAAACTTGTCCGTGGCTTAAGTCGCTAGCAAGAAAAACACATAAACATCACTTTTCAATCCAAAAACAACCAAACCATGATGATTCAAGCTTAACAAATCAACACCCAAGCATATACAATGATTCTAAACACAAAACTACACTCAAGTTTCAAACTTTAACACTAGAAATGATCCAAATGATGCAAAAACCACTAAACTTTTTCAAACTCTAAAACCACCTAAAAGTCACTAGAAATCCAAAGATATGTAAGAGATGATCAAACCATGGCTCTTGATACCATTTGTAACATATTGGATTTCACAAACACACTAAACCATAAGATCAAATAGGCGTATAATGAGTTTTAGAGAGAGAAAGTTAGAGGTTTAGGGAACTTTAGTGAGAGAAAGAAAAGTCTTATTATTGGCTCCAACTCTCTACCTTGGAAGGTAGAGAGTATTTATAGTCTTTACATAAATCGCCACCTATCGGGCTGTGGATCAGGCATACAGTGGGTAAAGGCCCGTCCGTCCTCCACGGTGTTACTTAAACTAAATACTACTTAACTTATAATAATCTATGACTACGAGCTTTCTAACGATTACATATACTTGAGGTGACCGACTCTTTATAATCTGGATTTACTAAATCCTAACAGTCATTGTTAATAAAAATAGAATAGCCAATAAAAACAATCATATCATTTCAAAGGATTGAACTAAGTTGTCATCAATAAAAAATACTCTCATTACTTCATCTTAACTTACTTTTGTAAATTATTCATTTCATGTCTATAGGTCTCATTATGACTCATGAGTATAAGTTCGATCATCAACTCACTTGTGTCTACATTCCTAATATTTCTCTTGAGCCTAACACACCTGGCAATCATGTACGTGGGTTCAATAATCTCGAAACTCGTTGCTTCCATGAAGGACGTGTTGTTGACTCACCTCTACAATACCAAGAAGGTATCAATACCTCATTCCACACCATAGGACTACAAGGTCTTCTCGAAATTAACGAGAAAATTTGTCCGCGGTTTGTTTTGGAATTCTTCTGTCAAGTTGAACTCGTTCGTAACGAGGATCGCTCTCTATCACTATGGTTTTGGATCAAAAAACCAAAAGTTTGTCTTAACTCTTGGGCAATTTGCTCACATTCTCCGAATTCCAAATCATGGACAATGTGCCTTCACTGAAGATTGGTCTCTTGATTCTCTCTTTAACTACCGTGAAGGAAACAGTCCATATTGTTCACACATACCTACTCCTCAAGAATTAACTCGCATTTTATGCACTCCTCAATCCAATTACACAAATCCAAACATAATCCTTACACGTGATATCCGAGATGATCTCAAACCTCTCGCAGTCATTCTACGTGAAAACGTTTGGAGTCTTAGAGGAAACCGTGAGATACTTCCTGCTTGTTGTGCTCACATGATGCACTGTCTCCTAACTTCTTCGCAAGACGAATTGTAAATGTCCAATGTAGCAAGAACAAACTTATTCCATATGGAATGTTCTTAACACGCCTTTATCATAATATCATGTACTATCATCCTCAATTTCAAAGTCTGTTATACATACTTGTGAACAAAATGATGGAACCTTTGAACACATCTCACATCATGTTATTCTTCATTCCTGATTCCTCAAATACTCACCACCTATTCGATGATCCATCAAATGAAAACGCAAGAGAAACCTAGTCTTTTCTTTAAATAGAATCAATCCTTAGGACTCATCTTTTACCATTGTAACATGATCATTCCTATGAAATAAAACGTTCATTGTTCATTTGATATCTTGCCTATATATATATATATATATATATATATATATATATATATATATATATATATATATATATATATATATATATATATATATATATATGTGTGTGTGTGTGTGTGTGTGTGTATGTGTGTATGTGTGTGTTTTTAGTTACTTTAAAAATCATGAGTTTTTATAATCGGACACCTAAAACAAAATAGTGCTCGTTCACTATTAAGCATTTTGTCTCAGATGACCGGATCGCTGACTTTCTACTAGTCGGATCCCTCAAGTAAGGGAACCGTGGGATCCGGGAAACTGAAGTAGATTTTTAAACATTCTTATATCAATCCATTCTTCCAGACCTTGTCATACTAGCTAAACATGATACTTTAGGATCACTTAAGTCTTCCTCAAGCTCAGTAGGTCTTACACTCACTCATAGCTAACTTAGGATCACATTAAAGGTGCTTTTTTATCACTTCACCAAAACTCGCCATATTTCCGCTCCAATGCTCACACATTGTTCCTCACATCTCAAAACACCTAGTTTGATATTTCTCTCAATTTTAGCAAATTAATTTTAGTCATCCTTACCTCAAAATAGGCCAAAAACTAGTCTTTCATTTCTTATGTTTTTTAAGGAATTTTCCAAATTTCTTTTAAATTACCATCTGATCTCTAGGATCATTTGACTTCACTTGACACTCTCAAATTTCTTAGTGTCATCCTTGATCACCCATTTGTGTTCCTAAAACCCCATAAAAGACAATCATTAGCTACCCTCACTCATTTCACTTGATCATTTAAGTCTCATATCATTTAAGACACCTGAGAAGACTGAAAACACTCAAGATGTGTAGGTATTAGACCTTACAAGACATCATCTTCCTTTTCTTTGACTACTGATAGCCGGATCCCTAGGTTTAGCCTAGACGGATCCCTCATTTGAAGGAACCGTGGGAACCGGCTGCACAGACTGAGCTAAAACAATCATTTCAAGCTCTTCTTGTTAACTTAAACACTCCACCTTGTCTTAATTGAGTTCCTAGATCAGTGCAACTCTGTAGTTGACTCTTGTGCATGCAAATCATTGCAATTTGAAGGAACTTAGTGGCTTAAGCTTTAAATTCACTTACTAACTCCTTCCCTTTTATAAACTTCTTTGTTAGTACTTCCAAATCACCATTCACAACCTCATTCTCAGCAACTAAAAGCTTTTATTTCACTATCCATTTATCATTTCATCATGAGGAAAGCTCCTAGTGCTAACTCATCTACCAAAGGACCTCCCAAGAAACTTGCTCGGGTTGTTCACAAAATCTCTTCAACCGAATCATCACCCGTTAAAGCCCCAAACACTAAAATTCCATCACAACCAACTCTACCAATCAAACGATTTCCCAAAAGAATAGTTCCCACAAAACTACCCTTGCCAAACACTACTATACCTCATAAACCAAAAACCCCTCTTCTTTTGTAGAACCTCCATCCAACCTTCCATCTCAAACCACTCCATTCCTACCACCACCATTCCCTAGCCATGACAAAGATTGTTATCATTGTCAACATGTTGAAGGTTTAGTACATGAAGTACGTGACGAACTACGTTTCATGTTCTATCACCTCCTTGAACGTTTCAATGAGGTCAACAAACCTAAACATTCTTAAGCTCAGGAATTCAAGTGGTGCTCTAGTCTTAAGTTTAAACTTAGATGTGTTAGGAATCTTACTTCATGTTCGGATTATTTTCTTAGTTTTAGAGTTATGTACATCATTTCTCTCGTTTTATTGAATGATATTACATGTTGTATGCTATGAGGTTATGAAAATATGTTTGGTGCCTAAATACATAACTCATTTTGATGTTAACATCACATTTTACATCCACATTGTTGTCATAAGAATGCAGGTATACGGATCCCTGCCTTTTGCCTAGACGGATCCCTCTTAAGGAGGAACCGTGGGATCGGTGCAATAGAAACACTTTTAATTACTAACTTGAGTCTCATTTGCAAGAAATTATGCATCATATACTTGCTTTCTAACCTTTGTTTTGTAGATTTTCAATATACACATGAAGACTTTGACACCCTCAACAAGGGGGAGCTTCTTGTCAAAGCAAAACAATTGCAAAAACGCTTGCAATACTTTCACTTAGGATTACATTACTACTTGACGTCCTCCTCACAAAGGAGCACTTGTCAAGGGGGAGCATTTTCGTCATAGACGAAACCATTTGCAAACATAACTGCAACATACTCCCTTAGTCTTTCTAATTACTTGACGCCCTCACAAAGGGAAGCATCCGTCAAGGGGGAGCTAAGACGAGAATTTCTTCTCTTCCCTTACTCTCTATTTTTCATATTATTACTTTTCACACGTTTTTCTCAAAACAATGTGTTAGTTTCTTTTCGATGCTCTTTTTGTTTCGACAAAAAAGGGGAGAAGAGAGTAAAAACTCCAATTCAAACTTTTACGAATTTTAGTTTTTCCTTAAAATAATCTTATGTTTTGTCATCAATAAAAAGGGGGAGATTGTTAACACAAATAAGCGGTAAAAACGTTTATTTATATTTTACGATCTTCTAATGTTTTGTCGATAACAAACGTAAAATCATTTTAACGAAACAAATAAAATACGTAAATGGTTTGAGCCAATAGTTTACTAACACACTTACATTTTCATATAAAATACTAAACAAGTAATATTGTTTACATCTTATAGAAATACATATGTATAACAACTAGTGTTTACATAATATGGAAATGTGCATGTATATATATTGTAATTGGTAATGTAATGGGAAACAATCTAAGTACTTAACCCATTGACTAGATACATTGAATATTGTTGGGTAAAACCCAAAGTCCATGACCCATACCTATGGAGCTTGATCCATAACCCATGGCCCATTGTATGACATGATGCATGAAGTCATGTTGGGTATTATCCATGATCCATGACCCAAGACCCATCTCGTATAACCCATGGTTCATAACCCATAACCCTGTGTGCAACCCAAAATCCGGACTTAAGCTGACCCAGCTGTCGGATCCCTTGGATTGCACTAGCCGGATCCCACTGGGGAGGGCTCCGTGGGAACCGGGGAACAGTAGAGAATTTTGCCTATAAATAGTGAGCCGTTTCTCTCTTGCGACTCCTCCTTTTTACACATACTCTCTCTTAGTATTGTAAACTCTCTAATCTCATATCCAAAGGATCTTTCTATGTAGTTTTATGTTTGTGTGATTATCTAGGTTCCTCTTACAGGCGAGATCACCACCTCTTGAAGTCGAGCAAGCTCAAGTCCATGAGTTGCCAAGCTTCGTCATCATCAAGACTACTGAAGTTATCTTGTTGATAGTTCTTTCCTCCCTCCTTAGAAGTGTTGTGTTGAAGGCATTAGTGAAGGGTGCCAAAGGGTCGTGTTGAAGGCATTATTGAAAGGTGCCGAAGGGTCGTGTCAAAGGCATTAGTGAAAGGTGCCGAAGAGTCAAGTCGAAGGCATTAGTGAAAGGTGCCAAAGGGTCGTGTCGAAGGCATTAGTGAAAGGTGCTAAGGGTGTACAATCGATATGGTGCATCGATGTACAAGATAGTTAGTTGGGGTTAAAGGATAGTGATATCCTTATGATGTTGTAATAAGGAGTGTGTCTCCTTTGGGTTAGTTGTGTTGTGTTGGGTAGTAGTTCCTCCTTTGTAATGGAACTCGGTATCTATCCTTGTACCGGATAAAGTGTAGGCGACGTTGTGATAGGTTTGGTTCTACCTCGTGGAAGAACCCGGTGTCTAGCCTTGTACCGGATAAAGAGTAGGCGACGTTGTGAAGGCTTCTCCGCCACATTAAGGAGCTTGTGTTGTGTAGTGCTTACGAACTCTCGAGTGGGGAACTCGGGGAGTGGAGTAGGGCAAGGAAGGTGTCCTTGTAGCCGAACCACTATAAACACTCGTGTCGTGGTTTTGTGCTTCTTACTATTTATCTTCGCATTACTTATTTTTTATGCTTTATCTATCATCATCCAACACACACATTAAATAGATTTACATAAGTTGATCTAAATATTTTAAAACGAAGTATTAATCGGTAAAACTATTCAACCCCCCCCCCCCTTCTAGTTTTCCACATACATCAATAACAGTTATTGAGTGTTATTGCTAGAGAGGGTGTTATAGTTATTGGGGTGTTATTGATAGGATAATGAGGTGGCACTGAGGTGACACACTAATAACGGTTATTGGGTGTTTCCTAGCACTCTTATGTATGTTCAACTTTGGATTTTTGGTATTTCTACTCGCCCTTGCATAAGAGAATTAGAGGCTGAAGACTTCCACCTTTATTGAATCATAGGAGTATTTAGCTATTTAGTATAGTCATATACCCTTGTATCAAAGCTCTGTTGAAGACTTCCACCTTTATTGGAAACCTAGAAACTTTTAGGCACCAACTCTTTTGGGAATATTTGTATCTCCTCTTCCATCTTCATGTCCATATAAGATTGCATTATTTATAACATCATAATTCTACATGCTATAGCTACCATTGGAAAGGTGTTGCCAAAGCTAAAAATCAAGTTTGTTAAACTTATGGTTGTAGCATCCAAGTTCCGAAGTCACTACTATATGTCCCTATTAACTTGGAAATTTGACATGTTCTCAACTTGGCAACCATACAATTGAGAACAAATAGATTATCTCCCAACCAATAATCCAATTACAACCCCATCCCAAAAAACAAAACATCAACACTCAGCTCCCTAGATCATATCACTACCAAAATGTATCAATGTTTACGATGAAAGTATTAAAAAATGATTATAAATCATTAGAGTCAAAAGAATGTGCCATGTACACGAGCCTTAGGACATTCATCTGCCTAGTATTCTATTAAATGGGAGCTGACTGGTCTAAACAGATCCAACGACAAAAAGCCGTAATTGCTGAAAAGAAAAAATTAAAGAAACTCCAAGAAAGATTCGGGTGTGAGTACCCAGGATGTGATTATCATCCACCTGACACGAAAAACTGGATGTTAAGCCTTGACCCTGAGAGAATCCAGATCAACAAGATTGTATGGCCAGGGACCCATAATTCTGCCACTGACAAAATCGGTCTCAAAATGATTACACGCCCCTTCGCTCAGTGCCAGACTTTATCTATTTACCAACAGCTTGTACGTGGGACACGAGTCCTAGATATTCGGGTAGAAGAGAATGGAAAAGTCTGCCATGGGATCTTGACAACTTACAGTATTGATGCTGTTATAGCAGACGTGAAAAGATTCATTTTTGAAACCAAATCGGAGATCATAATCCTCGAGATCCGGACAGAGTTCGGTCGAAAGGATCCTCCACCAGTTTTTGAGAGATACTTGCAGGAACAGCTAGGGGAGTTGTTGATTCATCAAGATGAAAATGTATTTGATAAAACAATAGCGGAGATCTTACCAAGAAGGATTATATGTGTTTGGAAGCCCCATGAGTTACCCGTGTCAAAAGTACAAAGCTTGTTTTGGAGTTCAGGTTACTTGAGAGATAACTGGATCAACACTGATTTACCAGCAACGAAATATGAAGTATTTGAGTGAACAAGAACCCGTTACTTGTCGAAAATACTTTTATAGAGTGGAAAATACGGTAACACCACAGGCTGATAACCCGGTTGTTTGTGTGAAAGCAGTTACAAATCGCATTCATGGGTATGGAAGATTATTTATAGCACAATGTTTTTCAAGAAATTGTATCAATCGATTGCAGATATTTTCGATAGATTTTATAAGTGAGGATTTTGTTGATGCTTGTGTTGGGCTTACTAAGGCAAGAATTGAAAGAAAGGCTTAAATGTGTCTCCAGAACTTAGATACTCGGGTTATGTTTGGCGCAATAGGCTGGGGCTGAGGCTTTTATTATAAGCTGAAGCTGAAGCTGAAATTTGTATTTTTGTAAACTTGTTTGGCAAATGGGCTTAAGATTAGGCTTATTATTGCAAAATTACTAAAAATGACATAATTAAATGAGTTTTTATATATGTTACATATTTTTGTAGGTAATTACGTAATGAGATAATGTATGTGGAGGCCACTAAAGTTTTCAACTTTTAACATATAGGTCACCCATTTATTGAAATAAACTTATAGGCCGCACAACTATATGTTTGTTCCCGTTTACACCAATTTCGGCCAAATTTATGCCTGAAAACTATAAAATATAAATAAGGAACCAACCTCTAACTTATCCAAGTGATACGAATAAAATTTTTGATGTGAAATACCGATTATACCCTTGATTTTTGTGTGAATTTATATTATTAAAAGTACTTTAGATGGATAAGACTTAAATTTCGCGACATGTTTTTTATTCGTATTAGTTTAATATGTTAGTGTTAAGTTTATTTTTACCGTTTGATAATTATCTGTATTAAATTTGGCCGAAATTGGTGTAAACAAAGATAAATGGATAGTTTGGTGGCCTATAAGTTACTTTTAAAAAATGAGTGGCCTATGTGAGAAAAACATCAAAATTGGGTGGCCTCCCGATATATTATCCCTTAAGTAATTTATTGTTCAAAAGCCTCGGGCTAAAGTTTTTAACCCCTTTTATGAGGCTAAAGTTTTAAGCTCCTTTTAAGGGCTTATGATTTCATAAACCCGCATAACAAACGAGACTTATTTTATAGAACAAATTACACTCGCAACTTTTGACCCGTTCCTTTATAAACTACTGTAACTTATTTTTACTCGCTTGTCCCAATCATAAGTAAATGGGTTGAATTACCATCTCTTAAGCAATAGTTGCCAACAAGGCAACATGATGAAATTTTCGTTCTGATGTATTATATTAATCAAGTCTAAATATTGAAGCATAACCCGATCAAATACTAACTTATTATCTATCAATTAAGATGTGTTTGAGCTTGATCAAGTTGTTTAAGCAATATATTTCCGTGAGATTTTTAGTGGTGGCCGGTCTCAGGTTCAAACCCCATGCAGTAATTTTGGGATTACCCTTTGGGTGCCTATCACATTAGAGCAGAAGGTGTAGTGAGTAGCAAAAACATTTGGGTTTCACGGGGTGCTACATCACCGTGACAAACCCTCTTCTACAACCCCCTTATCACAACTTACTCATTTGTGTCCCACCACTTCCTATTTTATTTTATTTTTATTCAATTTATCAAATAACATAAAATTCATTCATTAAAATTAAAAATACAATATAACATATTAAAAACATACAAAACTTAAAATAAAGATACGAAAAACAAAAAACGATACAGGAAAGAAACACGATACGGAAAAAAAAACACGATACAGAAAAAAATCATACAACACCGTTAAGCATTTCATTCGTCCCATTTGGGGTGGTTTCTCAAAACCTCCCACATGTGAACATATTGGAAGCTTCTCCCACCAAAGCGTTGTTAAAAATGGTCTTTGCATTCTCGAGATGCTCATGCTGCAAATGTTTGTAAATAGAGTTAAATTTTTGACATTCACTGTTAAGTCTAGTCCATTTACCCGTGACATATTTTTGTTACGATTGTCACCGTTAAACTGATTGTTGAACCTGTCTACAACCTGGTTCCAAAAGAAATATTCATTTCCGTTGTCTATGTCTTGGGAAACTTCGACCAAAACTTCCGCTAGCAAGTTTTCTTCTTCCGTTGACCAACGAGTATTCATTTCCGATGTTTGGACTTTGAAACAATTTTTAAAAATGGTTAGATATAGAAGTGTGTGAAAAATAGTGTGTTATGGTATGTTATTTATAAGGTTAAATAGCCGTTTGAAACAGTACGAGCGGGAGGATTTAAAATTCAGAATTGTATTTCAAACTTTTTAGCCTAAATTGTGACAACCCGTACTTTCAGGTCATTTCTTGACACAATTCATGTCTCATTATTTCAACATTTATAGTAAACTTGGTTTACTTGTTTCAAATTCGCGTAACCTTGAAGGTTTAGCGGCGAATTCATGATCATAACATCACGTACATTTCATATGGACTATGATTAGTCTACATTTCATTGACATCATGTGCATCTCATTAATTCATTCACGACATTTCATTTTACCTTTTTACGCGTAATTTTTATATTTAATAAACTTTATCGCGTGAGTTATTATTTTGAATATTTAATCCATTACTTTCAAAAATGATCCCGGTGTATTTTTAAACTTACATTTAGTTTATAAAAACTATATTTTTAGTTTTCCTAGTGTTTCAAATTTATTTGGTATATTAATCGTAAAAGTTTAATTATTACGTCGTTTTTCTTAAAAACTATACGATAATTATTTTATCACTCAAATTTCACAAGGAATGTATTTTTACAATTTTTATTATCTCAATACATTCTATTTTGATCTATTAAAAACTTACTTGCACCAAAAATTACCATTTACTCTACAAGTTACAATTATATACACTTTATTTACACATTTCTTAATATTACACAAGTATACAAATCATATACATTTTATAAAAAAAAATATATCTTGAGGAACAAGAAGCCCCAAAATCTGGTCATGGGGAGGGTATGCATTAATTGTTTGGGTAAAATTTTCTCCTTGAATGTATATGTCCACACTCTAAGTAAAGTTTACTCATTCACTCTATTATTTCCAAGTTAGTGAAAACATTTTCCTTCTCTCTTTGGGTTCTCCTCAAACCGGCCATCAAGAAGTTTTAGAAGGGATCATCATCTTTTTTTTTCAAGTTCAAGTGTTAATCAATCTAGTATATACTCTATATAAGGTTTTGAAATAAAAACCAAGAGTATTTAGGCTAATCCTTGTTACTTTCACCTCATCATTTTCACTAGTAAGCAAGTTTCTTTCATTTTCATGTTTCCTTTTCATTTTCATATGTTTCTTTTCATTTTTGGAGATAGTATGCATGATATGTGATTTATACCATTTTATTTCATGATTTTAGAGTTATTTATAAACTATGGTCATCCTATAAATATTCCCATGGTATTCTTTGGTCTTGATGGTGATTAGGAACCCATGACACCCTAAGAAGGTGTATGGTAGGATTAGATTAGCTTTGGAGTTGATTTGAAGGGATTAGAATAGGTTTTGTCCGAGAAAAACTATTTTCGGTAACTATATATTTATGTTCTGTCCTTATTTCGAATTTCTGGAAAAACCTACTGTTGGTACGAAACTTTGGCCTTGATATTTAGAAAATATACTTTAAAACGAATCCGTGGCCGCTTGAACGGATTAAAACGGACTTATAACGAAGAAGTTATGGATTTTTAAAGTTTGACGACGAAACGTATGATTTTCAGAAAATTCAGCTTGCAGTTTTTAGTTTGTTCGGGTCAAAAACGAGCCTTAAGCCTCACAAATTATTTCGACTAGTCAAAAATATATTAGTTTACTTCGATACGAAGCTAAGGACGTATTATACGTAGAAAACGGATTTGAAACGACAAAGATATGCACGTTTTCATAAACTTGCCGTAACTATTATTTTCTGAAAAACTATATTATTTTTACGTTACAAGTGTTACATTAGCTGTAACGACCATGTTTGCGGCTGTTTTTAACGAGGTTGTGAAACTTTTTGGAACGAAATGTCTTCTAGTAAAATCAAGTTCATCGGCCATATTTTTCAAAACAACAAACTGTTTGTAAAGCGGATTTATAGTGAATTAATTACGGATGTTCAAACTTGGCCGAAACTCATTTTCTGCACACAATTAGCAAAAACCACCATCTTTAGCCCTTGATATCTTTATGATCGAGACCTTTTGAACGAAAACTCCTGAACTGAAACTTCTAGATATCGATACAAACTTTCCAAAACCGTCGAGTTCGTTCTCTAACGATCGACGTACACCGTTTTGCGACTAGTTTTCCAAAGCCATTTTTGTTAATTTCATGATTTTTCCGACGACATTGTTTTGCGACGAAAAGTGGTAATTTCACCAAAAATCATTATAAAACCATTATAGGATGACATTTTGACGTAAAAACATGTAAAGTCATTTTTGAAGGGTCAAGACGTCAAAAGAGTATTTTTTTGACGACGAGTAATATTTTCAAAACCCGTAAATGGTATAAATAACATACGAAGTGCATGCATAACATTACATTGCAACTCATGACGTATCATATCCTTCACAATAGGTCAAGATTAACGTATCACATTACATCTCGGTGTACTCACTTTTGTCTTCGCATCATTCCACCAAGTGAGTTCCATAGCCCCTACTTTTACTTGTTTTCATAAATGTTTTGGGGGAGATACATGCTCAATTATTTTCATAACTATCATGATTATTTGAAACTACATGTTTAACTGAACTGAATGTTTAGTCATGCAAAGTAACCGTATTACCATACGTAGTATTTCCATAGTACATTCATTGGACTGATGGTCTTGGTATATTCATTGGACTGATGGTCTTGGTATATTCATTAGACTGATGGTCTTGGTACATTCATTGGACTGATGGTCATGGTACATTCATTGAACTGATGGTCTTGGTATAATCATTGCACTAATGGTCATGGAACAATTTGAAACCGTACGAATTAGGTGTTATATTAAGTAACTATGGATACATTAAGTTAGGCACTATCTTGTGAACTCATTTGACGATTTGGGCTTGAACATAAACTATATACACTTTGGCAATGGGTTGTGAATACACAGGTTGCAAGTTTTGTATGGGCGGAACTTGGAACTGAGTGGATTTACGATGCCTTTGCTGCATAAACGATTTTGAAAGGCTTTACATTTCAATTCAAACTCTATGAACTCACTCAACCTTTGTGTTGACACTTTTAGCATGTTTTTATCTCAGGTTTCTAAGGCATTCACTTCATGGCATGTATTTGGACACATCATGGAGTCGCGATGACGACGCGTCTCACTTGGGTTTTACGTACTTTAAAACATCGTTTGTATTGTAACAAACTTATTTCCACACAAGTTGATTTACATTTGGGACCTACTTTGTAAACTCTGATTATTTTATTAAATCAAACGATGTATTTTCCAAACGACACTTTAGGTCGTTCAATATAACTGTGATTGTGATGCTATGACAGTCAATCCCCAGGAATTCCATTCCGCTGCAAAACAGGTAATTTGGGGGTGTGACATAAATATACCCATTCACTGATTTGCTTCTGACACACACAACTTCTTAGCACATATTCTCAACAATGTCTCAACAAAACTTCTCCCAACAATTTCCCGACGTTCAAAACTTCTCCCAACAATTTTCTAGCGCAACGTAAACGTACCAAATATGAGGCTAAGTGCGCGAATATTGGATATGGATTTCTCCCCTTCTCATTCTCTTCTTTTGAGGAACTGGAGAAGGATGCGGTGACCTTGCTGAAGCGAATCCGAAAGTTCTCCGTAACCCAAGACATTGGGGCACGTGCTGATATTCATATCTTTAGTAGGATTAGCTTTGCTATAGCTAGAGGAGTGGGGGCTCAGCTTGTATCGCGGCACCCCACTAACTTCTTGTAATTCTTATGAGTTTCTAATAAAGTGAAGTTTATAATAATAATAATAATAATAATAATAATAATAATAATAATAATAATAGTAATAATAATAATAATAATAATAATAATAATAAATAAATAATCAATCACAAGTACAGCGATATGGTTAACACTCCACCAGCAGATATCTTTCCGTTATTCCCAACGGAAGAGGAACCGGTGGAGGAACAGAAGCTAATCTGTTTCAACTAACCGAGGAACTGGTACGACTACTTCATCAGGATGAAGTAGTATTCAGAGAGGTGGAAGAAAACGAAGCACGAAAGGAAATTGCTCGTAGGGAGCAGGAAGCAAAGGAAGCAGAATACCGCAGGAACAACTTGTTTGACATTCTGGAAAGAAAGTGTGAAGAGGGCAGGTTTGCGGATGCAGATTCTCCTTACGACGAGGGTTATAACACAGACTTTTTATTATAATTTGTATTTTCATTTCCATATCGTAGTTTGTATTAATCTGTATTCTGTATTTTCAATTCAATGTTTAATGTATTTTCACTTCCGTATCAAAATAAGTTTCCATTCATTTAATGTATTGAAACAAAAAAACAAAATTGTAAGGAAAAGAAAACAAGAAAACTAAAATTGTAAACGTTTGATACTTTTGGGCCCCACTTGTCAATGGAGGGTGGTGAGGCAGCCACGTCAAAGTGGCGAGGAGATGAGGAGACCACACTGATTGCTCTTACAGCGCACATCTTTATGGCAGAGACGGAACTTAGTGGGGCCAAAGAAAGGATGTGCCTCCTCCAACAACAACAACACAGCAGCAGCAACACCAGCAACAACAACAGCAACAACAACAACAGCAGCAGCAACAACAACAACAACAACAGCAACAACAACAACAACAACAACAACAGTAATAGTAATAGTAATAATAATAATAGTAAAAGTAATACTAATAATAATAATGATAATAATATAGTAATAATAATAATAGTAATAACAACAACAACAACACTACTAATACTAATAATAATAATAATAATAATAATAATAATAATAATAATAATAATAATAATAATAATAAAGTGATAGTAATAATAATAGTAATAATAAAGTGATAGTAATAATAATCTTGTAAAATCTCTTTAGTTTTCTAATGAAGTGATAGTAATAATAATAATAATAATTTGGGGTTTTTCTTTCAAAATACAAACCACAAGGACGATTTATATAATTTACCCTTAAAAAATAATATAAATAAATAAATAAACTTTTTTTAAATTTCATTATACGAAATTTTTTAAATTTTATTATAATAAATTAATAAAAAAAATAAAAAATATTTTTTAAATATTTTTTTGGTTTTATTAAAAAAAATTATAATAAAAAAATTTTAAAAAGTTAATTTTAATTTTACTATAACATTTTAAAAAAAAACAACTTTTTATTAAAACAATTTTAAATTTTATTTTAAAAAAATATAAATAAATTTAAAAAAATTAATTTTATTACAATATTTTTTTTTTAATTTTTTTTTTTTAATTTAATTACAAATTTGTTTGTACGTTTTTATACGGTTTCGTACGTTTTTGTAAGATTTTTGGACGTTTTTCTACAATTCTTTTCGTTTTTGGACGTCATTATACTTTTTTATTCTTTTTTATACGTTGTTTCATTCATTTTCATATGGTTTTATCCGTTTTTACACGTTTTTGTAAGTTTATAAGTTTTCATATGTTTTGTTCTTTTTTATACGTTTTTGTACGAAAACACATAAAACATACAAAAACGTACTAAAAACGAACAAAAACGTACAATAACGGATAAAAACGTATAATAACGTCCAAAAACGAAAAAAATCATATAATAACGGATAAAAACGTGTAATAACGTCCAAAAACGAAAGGAAAAAAACAAAAAACAAAAAACAAAAAAAAACAAAAAAAAAAAAACAAAAAACAAAAAAAACGTTTGAAAATATACAAAAATCGTATAAAAAAACTTATGAAATTGATGAAAATGTACAAAAAAAACGTGTAAAACCGGATGAAAATGTAAAAAAAAAAAACCGTATATTACACTTTTTATCCGTTATTATATATTTTTTCATTTTTGGACGTTATTATACGTTTTTATCCGTTTTTTTTCGTTTGTGTTTTTGTATGTTTTATGCGTTTTCGTACAATAACGTATAAAAAAGAACAAAATATATGAAAACTTATAAAACTTACAAAAACGTGTAAAAACGGATAAAACCATAAGAAAATGTATGAAAACAACGTATAAAAAAGAATAAAAACATACAAAAACGTATAATGACGTCCAAAAATGAAAAAAAAATGTAGAAAAACGTCCAAAAATCTTATAAAAACATACCAAACCGTATAAAAATGTACAAACAAATTTTTTAATTAAAATAAAAAAAAAATAAAAAAAATGTTTAAAAAAATTATTTTAATAAAAATTAAACTTAATTTTTTTAATTTATTTATAATTTTTTTTAAATAAAATTTAGAAAAAAAAAATAAAAATGTTGTAATAAAATTAAAATTAACATCTTTTTAAAATTTTATTATAATTTTTTTAATAAAATTAAAAAAATATATTTAAAAAAGTTCTTGTTTTTAATTTATTGTAATAAAATTAAAAAAAGCTCGTAGAAATGAAATTTAAAAAAAGGCTTTTTTTTTTTTTTTTAAGATTAAATTACATAAATCGTCCTTGTGGTTTGTATTTTGAGGGGAAAACCCCAAATTACAAGGTTAGCCCTCATGTTAGTCTGTATAAGTCAAGTTAGGTCTTTTTTTAGCGCTCATTTGGACTCGGTTCAAAATTTAGATTGGATCCGTAAAAATCAAAAACCACATAGACGTGACCCGCTTAAAAAATTACAAGGACAAGATCCGTAATTTTTGCCAAACCACAAGGACGATTTATGTAATTAACTCTTTATTTAAGGACACGGGAGTAGTAAATTAAGATGGTAATAAGTTAGCGTAAGTTGAAAGGACAGATAAAGGCGGACGGGCCCATTGGGCCAAATAAGGTTGCCGTTTGAAAAATAGCGTACACATTAAGAGAACCGACCTGGTATTTTAAGTATATATATTCAAATATTAAGATGATTTAAGCAACAAAACCATAACCCTAACCAACAAAAAAATCGTATTTTAATTGTGAGTTGTGATTGTAATGGCTTTGAAGAGAAGATTAACAGACCAGGATAGTCCCTTCCTACGAGTGATCAGGAGGCGTACTTCCGTGAAGAGTGTTTGTGTTCCTGACGAAGAAGATAGTGATCATGACCAGAGCCAAACTGGATCCAATGATCCAGTATACGACATGATACTTATTGATTATGACGTCGAAGATGAGGTCGAGTCTCCAATCAGTCAAGAAGATGAACTGAAAGCGATTATCCCACAGTTGCCAGCAATTATTGAGACACAAAAATTACAAGCACGACGACAGCAGCAACAGAAACAACAAGAGAAGAAACGAAAACAAAAACAGCAAGAGGAGAATGCTGTATGGGATGCTGTATGGGACTATTATCAGAAGCAATCAGAAAAACATCAGAAGAATGAACGACGAAAACAAGAAGGAGAAGAAGAAAAACAACAAAACATGACAATTATTGATTATGACGAGATCGAGTCTCCAGTCAGCGAAGAAGATGATATGATAGAACTAGAAGCTGAAGAGATTATTCTAGAGAAGGAAAGATTACTAGCACGAAAACGACGACACAAACAAGAACCACAACAACAGATGAATGATAATTTGGATGAAGCTTGGTCCATTGAATAGTAGTTGTCATGTATTCATCAACTAGTGAGAATATAAAGAAATGTTTTTTTTATTATTGTTGTTCTTTATTCTATGATTTATATCAATGTTTCAGACTCCAGTTGTATGCAAGTTATTTTACTTATAATAAGATTCATGAGTTTTATTTCGCAAGTTATTAATTCAAATTCCTTAATCGTATACTACACTACTAGATTATGTATCGATATTAATATATTATGGCAAGCAGATTTTATAACAGAGTAAATAACAGGGAAATGCAGCAACAAAAAAGTATAAACATAAGTGTGAGCAATCTGTATATTTCATTTATGTCAAAGGAGCAATCTGTAAACATAAGTCCGCCAACCAAACACCACCTAATTTGATCACGGAAATTAGTCTTATCGATACAAACTGAATCAGACCAAACCAGACAATGATTGTAGCATCTAAGTTTGGAAGTCACTACTAATCTACTATATATCACTATAAACTTGGAATTTTGACATATTCCAAAATTGTCGACCATACATTTGAAAATAGATAGATTTTATCTCCCAACCAATAATCCAGTTTCAACTCCGACCCACAAAACAAAAAATCAACACTCAACTCCATAATCATATCACTGACAAAATGTAACATTCTTTTTCCAATAAAAAAGTTTACACATAAGATTATAAAGCATACCAATATGAGTTATAAGAATATGTCATGTATATGACCCTAATAATTTATCATACTCCTAGTGTTTTAGTAATGGGTGCTCAATGGTCTAAACAGGTTCAAAAACAAAAAGCTGTCATCGCCGAGAAGAAGCAACTAAAGAAACCTCAAGAAAGATTCGGGTGTGAGTACCAGGAAAGCGATTATCATCCAAACTGACAGAAAAAACTGGATGTTGGACTTTGACCCTATAAAAAGTTCATATCAACCAGATTGTGGCCTGGGACCCACAATTCAGCAACTGACAAAATCAGTATCAAAATGATTACCCGCAGATTTGCCCAGTGCCATTAAGAATTACCCTTGCAACTTTTGACCCGTTTTTTAAACTTATTTTTCTTTTTACTAGTTTAACCCATAAAAGATATCACACGATCCGAATCGACCCAATAATAAGTAAATGGGTTGAAATTGTCACCTCTTAAGCAATTCTTACTTGAAACCCAACATGACTGTAAAAAAGAAAATTCTGATATAATAATCAAGACCAAATATTGATACATAAAAGATAAACAGGAAGGCTAAAAGAAGGGTTAAATGTCAAAATTATGTATGACCCGAGTTTGAGATATGTGTAGAAACCTTTTCTAAGCAAAATTCTTTTCTCAGGGCATCCTCCAACTGCAGGAATATCGATGAAAGTAACCCTGCAAACAAATGACACACATAAGGTTCAGTTACAAATTTCATTAACCAAAACCAACTGAGATAAAATTTACACAATCTTCACACTCTTATAGTCTTTATTATGTTTTTATTCCGATTTCATTTTCATCACAACTTCGATTTATTAAAAAATCTTACACGTACAAGTTTTTAACACTTGGACATTACTGAACTGCACTTTGGTAAAAACCTAATCACGTACAAGTTGATTATCCTCTGCTTTTTCACTTATCGATTACGTAAATATGCACATACTTGTTGATCTTACCTTTTTGCGATATACAAAAAGATGTTATATTTTAAAAGAATCACAAAGTATCCACATGATGATACAATTGAAGGATGCAACAAGACATCCCATATTACGACATGATAACAAACATGAAACTGCTACAAGCAACATTGAAATTCAAAACAATTGCTATTGACGGCAGTACGTGAACCAGCAACTAAAACTAAGATTTCAAGACAACTTGAATTCTCAAACACCAATCTTGATCTTGAGAGCTAATGTGATGCTTGAACCATGATATAACCATACTAGAAAGATGAAAGTTGTGCGCTTAACACTTTTTGAAACTTGTTGCTCTTATTTTAAAAGTGGCAACTTCGACCCACAAATAACCTTCATACACTTGACGCGCCAAGTATAGAAAAAAAAAATGAAAATCTTAACAGCAACTGTTTCGGTTGCAGGGAAAAGGAAAAGATTTGAAAATGTTTGTTTGCTTCTTTCATGATCTATGTTTCATGTTTGTTAGGTAAAGTTGGGTGTTCTTTCTGCATATTATTAGTTTAAGGGGGTGTCTGTGATCCCTTGCTTATTCTTTCTGCATATTTGCTTATCTCCTTTTCTCAAAGTGCTTGTTTGAGATAAACCGAAATCATTTTTTGTACTTTCTTATTTGACCTTAAACCATATACAAATGGATTAGATTAAATTTCCTAACAAACTGTTATTGTTTCCAAGTATTATTGCATTTTACAGAATAAGTAAATCCAAACACTATTTCCTCATGTGCTTGTTTATAAGCAGAAGCATAAACAAACAAAAAAAAAAGCAATCTCAACCACCCTCGTAAGTATCTAAATAACATATAATTCAAGAAAGATGAAAACCTGGCACAACATTTTCTCCAGGTTTCAAAGATCCTCTAACCAAAAGCGTGCCTGGAATCTGCTCAAAAACCTACAGCAAAAGGCAAAGAAAATTACTCACAAACGAGTTCTTGCAACAAGCAGCAATACACCAGGCATATAATCAATAACAATATCATATTTACCGTTACACGGAATTGTGTATCATTTGAGCAAACATCAACATGGAATGAGGCAGCATTTAATTTACAGGCTGCGCCACTTGCTGTGAAGAAGGATTCAACTGACTGGAGAACATGAAATGCACTGAACTGGCGTTGGATTCCCTGAAGTAAACAAAGAGTATTATAGTCAGCTTCAGTATATAACTCAAACCAGTATCGAATTTATTAAGTACATAAAAGTAGTTTGTTTAACGGATAGGACACACACTTTATGCTTCCGATTATCTGTTCTTTAGAGGGAAATACACACATTTATCTGATTAATTGTCAACAACCCGGAACATTTACTTCTCTGATTTTTACAACTTTAAATCGAAGGATTACATCCAAACACGAAATTTTAATGCCCGCTCAATTTAGTAGATTACATGGATCATTCAATATAACATAATCCAGAGTCCAGACACCACTGTAATAGTTGAACTTACATCCTTATTATCATATTGTATTCACATACATCCTTGCTATCAGATTGGTGTTCCATATTATATGACCAATATAATATACTATTATCCACATAGATATTCACATCGCATACAGAAAATACGATTACATATAGCTTTAATCGAATACGAGTTTAAGTTGATATGCAGATTCTTGGATATCCACATGGGGACCTATTTTATTATGATGCATTTGTTTTGAGATGGGAATTACTAATTGGGGAGAGAGAAAAACTTAAACCTTTTGGTGGGTTTTATATATGCCTACCTTGGGTTCGATCCAATTTTCCAAATTTAAACCCACTAAGCAAGCAATTTTTATTTGGAATGAAACCCATTGTCTCTATACATTAATACATGTATGGTTACAATAAGTAAGACCAACGTATATAGGAATGAGATTATCTCTATACGAAATAATGGGTTTGTGAACAATAAGAATATGTCCTGACCTCAAGCATAAAAGTGAGGACATTCTTCGAAGCCACATGAGACGATATTATCTTCTTGGTTGGAGGAACAAAAGACCATGCAATCCCCCACCGGCATGTTTGACCTTGAACAAATTCTGTAGTCTTAACTACACTAACTCCCACCTCACGAAGTTTTGATGTCAAGCTTTTCAACCTTGATTTCTTTCCAACCATTGATGTATACCACCTATGATCCACAAAGATATTTAAGTGACCAGAAACTCAAAATATTTGAACTTGCATAAGCTGGATTACATAATAGCAAATTGCAAAAAAGGCTCCCAACTCGGATCCATATTCTAATTTGGGTAACACACTTTAGTTGCAGTCACGAAAAGGATCAAACATCCGAAAAGTTATTATTTAGGGTAATCTGACAAGTTGACCGGATTCTAAGCGTCACAGGAAGAAAAAGAAGTCAACATGGTCAAAGTTACTAATAAATCAACTGTCCGTCATCATCTTTACCGGGTCAGATTACCTTAAACAGAAACTCCTAAAAGTATCAAATAGTGATATTTAAGTGTTGCTCCAGCCAAAAACTTAACTAAAGTTCATTAACTTATTTGCAATTTGCCAAGTACAAAATATTATAAATTTGTAATACCTGAAAGATTGTTTAAGTTGAACGCTGTCTTGAATCATTCGACTAATAAACGCTTGTTCTCCACCAGGGCAAACCATCTCTGCTGGGGTCCCACCACAAGAGGTGTTTGGATTAAGCCCAGATTCCTCCATTGACTCGAAGAAAGGAGGATTACACATACAAAAGTCAAACGTCTCACCGGTTTTAACCACGCCTGCAAGTATGGGAGCCCCATGGTAGCTCTTATTCTCATCACAAGTTTGCTCCGTATTTCTGCTAATATCTGTGTAGCTTTCGTCACCGTTTGTGTCTTGATCAATCATCTGTTTCTCATAGTCAACTTTTCGAATCTCAATTAATTCAGAAATTTGCGGATTATTTTTAACATTCCTCTCGGCCCATTCTAGTGCTACATCTGTCACATCTGTGATTAATTAAGCAAACATTCATAGCTATTAGTATTTTCTATAACATGTCAAGCATTCTAACAATACAATATCAAAAATTAGTAATAAGTTTTCCAGACACGAAAAAATGAAGTACCCGTTCCAACAAAGCTCCAACCAAGAAGGGATGCACCAAGAAGAGGATAAATGCAGTTGGCCCCGGTGCCAATATCAAATCCTTTTACAGAATTGTTGTCTCCAACAAAACTGGGAATGACGTCAGAAGATAAAAGGTCTTCAATCCAATGAATATAGTTAGATCTGTTGGGTACCGTGGGGCAAAGCTGTCCATCAGGAATCCACCTACACTTGTACATTCAGCTTATATCAGTTTGCCGTATAAATTAACTAGAGAACAAAAACTTAGTAGTTATATGCAGCTAAAATCTTTCCTCTTTGATTGTTTAATTTGATGTAGATAGTAACTTTTTGCAGAAAGTTCAAAGTTCAGAACAGTCAGAATGGAGTGGGTTCAGACTTATAATGCTAATTTGCAGAAGAAGGCTTCTTTTTTTTTTTTTGTAATATTGCTGAGTGTGTAATTTTATCCAGTCTTCTACTTATACAATTGTAACGCTGACTGCAACAATGGGTGTATGTTATAGTATTGCCTCCCTTACAGACAAGTGTTTCTTAATAGAACTATTCTTACTCACTTTTTCTGTTGTCAAATTTCGCAAAAAGGTATTATAAATCAATACTACGTGTTCAAAGTTGCCAGGTTTGATTCAAGAAATATTATTAAGGGATTTGACTATCAGTTAAAAGTATGTAAACACCTTTCCTTAATAACAATATTTAAAACTTTTTGTGAACCCAAATTGTATGTGATAAAACGCGCCCGAATAGGTAAACTTAGTTTTTGAGCTTCTGCCGAAACCATTGGAACATCCTAACTATCAAATTGGTATGTCTGCAATTTTAATGGAAGCAGCTAACAAAACAGTTCCACAATCTCAAAGGTGCACAAAACACTTCAAGTTTGAGCTTAAACAGCAAACTTTTTATTGTCAACTGAGCAGAAAAAAAGGATACAACTGTTCTTGGCTAACACAAATCCCAACTTGAAACTAGAATTTATCCTACTGCCTCCTACCTTACAGTGAGACGCAATTCAATTAAAGGCTAAGCTTACAGCCTTAAACCACTATTCCATAGTGTAGTTTAAAACCAGGGGAGAGCAGTAGAAAAACATTCAAATTACAAATATCAATAATTAACAAACCATTACGCCCATCATTCCAATTGCACTAGACGTACGAAAGCACATCTAAGACAAACTTAACCAAATGCAGCACCATGTTACCAAGTAAACGCTAGATATAAATAGTATTCCCAATACTGGTCAAAGTTACAGCGAAATCATGTCAACTTGAGGTAAGAACACCAATCAACCACAAACCCATAGTGTAATTTCGTAACCAATGAAGAACCATAGGTAAATCACTTAAATGCACACAGTTTTCACTAGCACCTGTACACAAGCGGTAGTTGTGAGCAGTAGCTTTTATTTTATTAAAGTGTTTGGTAACGTAGTTGAATCTGTTATGTTTGGCACAGAACATTTCAGAGCATTTAATTAGCGTCTAGCATTTAGCATTTTTGATAAAAAGCTATTAAAATTATAACACGGCTTTTAGTTCATTTTACACAGTAAAATTTAATTACAGCTACATTAGCAAACATTTTTATAAACCAAAACAGCTACCGCATTTTTGCCAAACATACCCGGTGTAAAATAATGCTAAATAAGTTAAAATTGATTACGATTGCATATGACGTACCATGTGATTTGGTGATCGTGAAGAAGCAAAACCCTAGTTAACTCACGAGTAGCATTGAAGTCTTTCCAGTTGATGTTTGGCTTGCCGTTATTAGAGTAAAAAACGTAAGGTTGAAATGATGGATATAGAGATGCTAATAAATTGAAGTCTGGAGGGTTGCCGGAGTATTTGTTCCGGGGATGGATGCTCCTGATTTCCCTCTTTCTTTTCTTCCCCATTTCTAATTTAAACCCGCGTCCAGGGGTGTTTGTTTGTTTAACCTTTTCTAATGGGGAGTTTGTTTTGGGCTTAGTGGTCTATAAGTTTATTACTCCCTCCGTCTCATATTTATTGTCCATATTTCCTTTTATGGATGTCTCAAATTAATTGTCCACTTTCCTATTTTAGTAAAAAAATAGAGAATATAATGAAGGAATATTCCATTTGAGTGGTTGAGAGTTATAGTGGTCCTACTTTTATTATTATTTGTGCATCTTGTCTCCTGACAATAATTTTGAGACGGAGGGAGTAGCTTTTTACACGAGGGAAATAAAATTTAGTTAACTACTTTTTCGGTTTCAAAATTATTGTTTATTTTTTTATTTAAAAATATTTTAAAATAAATGTCTATTTTTTTCTTAATATATATATATATATATATATAAAAAAAAAAAAAAAAAAAAAAAAAAAAAAAAAAAAAATTCGTGGGGAGTTAGCAGTTTGAATTTAGTAGTGTTATAGGTCAAGCGGAATGTATCGGGATTCTTAAACATTGTGATAAATAAGGCGAGTCATGAAAGATGAAAATTATGATGATTTGCCAAATGTTTTCTATATATATATATATATATATATGTATATATATATATATTTGATTAGTAGTGTTTGGATGAAACTTTATGTGATCTTGAGTTCTAGATGATGCCTTTCTGAGGTAGCAAGCACATTCCTATTGTGTGAGGTATGGTGTATCACTGCACAAGCAAGTAATATATTTATTTTCTTGGTAAATGAAATGTAGTCGTGGATTTGTAGATATTCATAAAGTTTACCGGTGGTAATTGGTAAAGTGCAAATCAATGTTGATGTCATACTCAGGCAGGGCAGTTAGTGTTGTAAGAGAGTAGCTACTGTTTGTTTATGAAATGTAGCCATTGATTGGTTGAAGTAGCTCTAAGTGATTTTATTCTCTTGATGATGCCTTAATGGTGGTTTCGTTGTTTCATTAAGGAAATGTAGTTATAAGCATAGAAATATCCTTAGATGATGTGGTGAAATAGGTGAATTCAAAGTGAATATAGAGGTGTATCAAGCTTTGTCTTGTGTTTCAGTATTGTTTCTTCAATATAGTAGTTGTTTGGTTTATTTGTTTAATGTTATGCTCATTATAGGATATTTGGGAGATGTCCATCACCTAATAAAGATGTGTGTGTAAGTCTTGTAGTGAGTAGAGATAATATTTGATAAGTTGAAAAGTGTAATGATCTTAATTTCTATAAACTGTGTATTTTTTGCTACTGACAATAATTTTGAGACGGAAAAAGTATTCATTTAAGCTTACATGGTCAAGTTGTTAGGTTCAGTAAATACCCAAACCCCTTAATCTATGATTTGAATAGAAAATAACCTAAGTGCTTAGACCGTTAAACACTAACAGGTCACTGAGTGCATAGTCTCTCAGTGAGCCATCTTCAGGACGCTCAGTAAGAGACATAGAAGAAGTCTCTCCACTCAGTAAGGCGGAACTTAAAGGGTGAAGACTGAGTCAAGAAGAAGATTGTGGATTCAGTGAGTGATGACAATAACTCACTGAATCCCTCAAACTCCTTACCAACTACAAACACTGAAGACAAACTGAAACTGAAGACTGAAGACTATGAAGACTGAAGAATGGGCGGGATAAAACGGTTACGTTGGAAACGAATAAGACGGAGTACTTATCCTGAAAGTTTCCATTTTAGTATCAGCATCAGTACTCACATGAAGAAAGTGACGTGGTCCCTTTACCTAATATAGTCTTTGTAAACAGAGACAAAATACATCAGTATTTTGTCTTCTGCAAATTGTGAGTTTGTCACTTAGGAAAGAGTTAAAACTCATACTTGTATAAATAGCATAAGAGATGGAGTGAAAGGTTAAGCTTGTGAATTGTAAAAACACACATACACGCAAGCCATCTTTCACTCCTCCAAATACAACTTAATCCCTGAGATAGCTCAGTGGGTACTTGTAGTTGTGCTCAGACTTAGCATGAGCTTAGAGAGGAGTTGCAAACACTTTGTCATTTCAATCCCTAGTATTGTTCCGCAAGTACTGGGGTAACGTATTCTTTTGATTCATTTCTAATAAGAATATGACGTTGAAAATTACTATTTGTGTTTTACTTACATCTTTCAGTCGTTGATTCACTATTAGCTTGTTTAAAATACTTTTAACTGTTTTTATAATATACTGAATAGGGAACAACAAGTGGTATCAGAGCAAGGCTGGTTATAAAACTGTTTTTAAGCCGCTCTAAACGTTTTTAAATCAGGATCCTTAAAATGGCTGAAATTGATGTACCCCAACTAGTCGATAAAAAGGGTGGAGCTTATTCAGCTGTTACCCCCAGACTTGAAGTTGGTAAATTCAACAAATGGAAAAAGCGTATGCTTTGCTATTTGATTGGGATGGAACCTTATTATATCAAGTGTATAAATGAAGGTCCATTTATCCCAAAGACTGCTGAAGGTTTGCCTAAACTTGAAGCTCAGTGGACTCAGGATGAGAGAAGAGTGGTCAACCAGGACCAAAGGCTCAAAAGTATCATAATATCTTGTCTTCCTGACGATATTATGGAGTCAGTTATAAGCTGTAGTACGGCCAAACAAACCTGGGATGACCTGGTTCATAGTCATGAAGGTCCATCTGATACCAAGGAAAACATGATTATGGACCTGAAACTTGAGTATAATACCTTCAGGGCTAAGGACTCAGAAACTCTGTCTCAAACTTACACCCGTTACAAAACCCTATTAAATGAACTGTCAAATGATGGTGTTAAGTTGTCCAAACATGAAATCAATGTTGGTTTTGTCAATAGTCTTCCTGAGAAGTGGTTGAATTTCTCTCAGGGACTTAGGAATGTTAATCATATCCAGACCCTTGAACTTCCTGAAATTTATGGGAAATTTGTCTATGAGGAAAACCTCATCAACAGACGATACCCTGACTTAAAGAAGTCTCAGGAAGTCAAGAAGTCCCTGACCACCACTTCAACACCAATATCAACTGCTTTCTATTCTAACAATGTTGTTCAAGATTTTCAGGAAAATTCAGATGATAAGCCTGATGAGAGATCAAGTGAGGAGTACCTAAATGACCTGAACACTGAATTTCAGGAAAGGGCACTCCTTGCTAACTCTCGAAGGTTTATAAAAAGAAACAAAGGTTTTTCAAATGCTAAAGCAAATGAGGACACTGAATGCTTTAAGTGTCACAAAAAGGGTCATTTTGCAAAAGACTGTTTTTCAAAAACGATTTCTGAACCCTCTTACAAACCATCAGGGTCAAATCAGTCATCAGGTTTTAGCAAATTTCAACCAAAAATCTATCAGTCTCATCAAAACTTTCAAAACAAATCTGATCAAAACAAAACCGTTGATTTTGAAGCTAAGTATAGGAAAGTCAAAGCTAAGCTTGCATTGCTTGAGGCCAGTCCCTCAGAAACAACACAAACTGTTAAATCTGTGCAGGGTAAAAACAAAGGCCTTGTTGCTGAAACCTTCAACTGGGATGAAGAGCCAGTGTCATCAGATGATGAAATGGTGCATGTCAGTGCACTGATGGCCCTCTCAGAAGAGGACAAGCTAGTTGTTGGAAAGAATCATGCCAGAAATAGAGAATTGGTCAATATCACAATGAAGAAGGTAAATATTTTACTTTCTATGGATGATGACTCTGATTGGCAGTCTTATATGAATTATCTAAATGTTGACCTTAAGTTCGTAGAAGAGCAAAGACTGAATCTTTTTTCAAAATACAACAAGCTAAGTTTTGAATTGAATAAGTGTAGGGATGAAATGCTGCTTTTAAAACAAGCTAAGCTTGAGGCTGTCACTTTGCAAATTCAAAACACTGAACTAGTTAAAAGAAATCAGGCTCTTCAAGACGAACTCAAAAAGGTTCAAGATATTCTTGATAGTTGGACTGCTAAGAATCCCAGGGTCTTTGATGCTGTGGGAGCCCCCAGTAGTAAAAAGAGAGTCTTAGGTGAAGATCATCTTCCTGACTCTCTCAACAAAGACCAGGGTCCTAAGCCATTTGTGTCTGGTGGTATGATTACCAGTATGTTGACTAATCCCAAGCCTAGTGATTGGATTGATCGGGTTAATCCTGATAGTAAGCTTCCTAATTTCGATTCTGGAAGAATTCTAGAGCCTGAGAGTCAAGCTCTTAAGAGCATGCTTGGACTCCCTGATGTGCCCAGTAGTACTGAACACATTGAGTCTGAAGTAGAGTCTAATGCAACACTTCCACCCCTGAAACCTCTTCAGGGTGTTGCACCAAGCTCTGAGCTTACTCCAATGCAATTCAATCCTCATTCACCAAAGGAAAGGTCTGGACTTGGTAGAACCATCCTGAAAAGGCCAACAAAACCAACTCAACAAGAGTCTACTCCCACGGAGACTTCCACATCCTTGACTCCCACTGAAGCTGACAAAATTCAGCAACTGACTGAACTTGTGAGGAAGCTAACTGAAAAGATGGAATCCATTGAAAAAGTCCCTGAATCAATCAAGGAGACAAAGTCAGCTTCCTCTAGTTCCTCAAAGTCTAAGTCAAACCCCAAATCCAAGCAGAAGTGTGATCTATGCCACTATACCAGTCATACCACTGACAACTGTTATAGAATCCTTTTTTGTATGATCTGCAAAAAAGATGATCACATAACTTCTGATCACTTACAATATGTAAGTTCACTCAGTGAAGCAAACTATACCAAAGTTGGTCATCAGTATGCTTCATCCTCCAAATCAGCTCACAAACATAGAGCTAAACCCTTTCCTCTTTGCCCACACTGTGGCTTCAATGATCATCATCAGGATGACTGTCTCATGAACACATGCTGTGAGATTTGCGGAAATCCAGCTCATGAGACATCCCAGCATGACAATGTCATCCATGCAAGGAGAAGTTCCAAGCAACCCAAAGTCACTGAGTCATCCTCAGTCTCCAAATGCAAAACTTGTGGTAGCACAATGCACTGAACCACTGACCATGAGTCAATTGCCAAATTCAAACAGACCTTTAAGCCCAAGCCCACTAGTATGTGGGTCAGTAAGAGAAACTAATCCACTTTACTACTTGTGCAGAGACACGCCAGGGAGCCTATCTGGCATCTAGATAGTGGATGCTCAAGAAGCATGACTGGTGTTAAGGAGTATCTGCACAAGTATGTAAATGAACCAGGACCCAAGGTAGTATTTGGTGATAACTCATCATGTCCCACTAAGGTTATGGTTCAGTATACTGTAATGGAATAGTTTTCTCTAGAATAGTCTATGTCAATGGTCTAAAATACAATCTCATCATTGTCAGTCAACTCTGTTATGCAAAGTACATTGTGCAATTCAATGACAAACAAGGTACCATTTTCAATGCCAATAAAGAAGTTGTTTTGATAGCTCCTAGAAGGGATGATGTTTATGTCTTAGACATGTCAACACTCTCTCAAGATGGAACCTGTCTCTTTGCCAAAGCCACTGAAACTGTCAACTGGCTATGGAATAAGAGACTCTCTCACTTAAACTTAAAAAATGTCAACAACCTGGCAAAACAAAACAAGGTCCTTGGCTTACCATCACTGGTTTTTGCAAAAGACAAACCATGCTCAGCCTGTGAAAAAGGCAAACATCAAAGAGCATCTTTCAAAACAAAACAAAATTTCTCCATCAAAAGCTGCCTTCACCTCCTGCATATGGATCTCTTTGGACCAGTCAGTCCTAGATCAATCCAGCATGAGAAGTATACACTTGTCATTGTTGATGAGTTTTCAAGATACACTTGGGTATACTTTCTTTCCAAAAAGAGTCAGGCAGCTGACACTATAATGTCATTCATCAAGAACATTGAAAACCAGAATGACATTACTGTTAAACAAATCAGAACTGACAATGGTACTGAGTTCAGAAATGAAGAGCTTGAGATGTTCTGTGATGAAAAGGGAAGATCCCAAAAAATTTCATCTCCTTACACCCTTGAACAAAATGGGGTAGCTGAAAGGAAAAACAGAACTCTCATTGAGGCAGCTAGAACTATGTTAAATGGCTCAGCTCTTTCAAAACATTTCTGGACTGAGGCAGTCAAAACAGCCTGTTACACTCAAAACAGGTCAATCATCGTCAAAAGACATAACAAAACCCCATATGAGATATTCAAAGGTAGACTTCCTGATATCAGCTATTTTCATGTGTTTGGATTTCCTGTGTTTATTCACAACCACAAGGATCATCTAGGCAAATTTGATGCTAAAGCTAATGATGGATACTTTCTAGGTTACTCACTGATCTCCAAAGCCTTCAGGATATTTAACACAAGGAGACAACAAGTTAAGGAAACCTTTCATGTCACCTTTGATGAAAGTTCAGAAAGCATCAGGTTCACCAGCACCTCAGTGGAGGAAATAGGAATTGATAACTCATCAAGATATCCTCCTGATAAGTATTACACTGAAATCAATTCCTCATACCAAGCTGATGATGACATCTCATATTATGTCTTGCCTCACAACCTGTTAGGAATTAGAAATTCCAGGTATTAAAGAGTCGGTCACCTCAAGCATATGTAATCGTTAGGAAGCTCGTAGTCGTAGTTCTTTTTAGTTAAGTAGTATTTAGTTAAGTAACACCGTGGAGGACGGACGGGTCTTTACCCACTGTATGCCTGATCCACAGCCCGAGGTGTGGCGATTTATGTAAGACTATAAATACTCTCTACCTTCCAAGGTAGAGAGTTGGAGCTCATAATAACATCTTTCACTTTCTCTCACTAAGTTCCCTAAACCTCTAACTTTCTCTCTCTAGAACTTCATTCATACGCCACTTTGTGTTATGGTTTGATGTGTATGTGAAAACTAATATCTATCAATTGGTATCAAGAGCCATGGTTAGATCATATCTCGCACATCTTTGGATTTTTAGTGGTTTTTAGGTGGTTTTTGAGTTTGAAAAGTTTAGTGGTTTGTGCATCATTTGGTTGATTTCTTGTGTTAAAGCTTGGATTTTGTTAGTACTTTTATGTTTAGAATCATCACAAGTGTTTAGGTTTTCATTTGGTAAGCTTGAATCATCTTGGTTGGGTTGTTTTTGGATTGAAAAGTGATGTTTATGTGGTTTTTCTAGCTAGCGACTTGATATACGGATCCCTTTCCTCGTAGCGACTTGCTTCATAATTTTGCAGCGAGTTACAGTTTTGGTGCTAGCGACTTAGACCTAGCGATTAACAGTACAAGTAGTGGACTCTCCACTACGGGTAGCGACTTGGTGGTAGCGACTTGGTCTGTAGCGAGTTGTTCTTTAGCGACTTGAATCTTTAGCGACTTGTGTAGCGAATTGCTGCCAAAATTTTGCTAGCGACTTGAGACTTAGCGAGTTACTACTTAGCGACTTGCATTTGTCTAGCGACTTGGTACTTTAGCGACTTGGGAGTGTAGCGAATTAGGTGTTAGCGACTTAGTGCATTATCTTCTAGCGACTTGGGTGATTGTTTACGGTTTTCTCTTGATTTAGTAAAATCCCGTGAAAGAATCTATTTCCCGGTTTAATCATAGAGTTATAAAATCCCGTATAATCTGTTAACATGTCTACCAACGCTCCTACTATCATCTCCACTGTTGCCGAGGATGTTCAAGCAGCTGGCTCAGATACTCGTCCACCCATGCTTGACAGAACTTACTACGATTCTTGGGCTCAATGAATCAGATTGTACTGCCTTGGAAAGGAAAATGGTGTCAACATTCTCAAATCCATTGATGAAGGACCGTATCGAGTTGAGACGACTAGAGATATACTTGATACTAATGAAGATGGAACTCCTATTTACGGAATGGACAGACCTAAAATGTATGATGAGCTTGATGATAAGGAGAAAAAGAGATTCGATGCAGATATCAGGGCTTCTAACATTGTTCTTCAAGGTCTCCCTAAAGACATCTACAAGCTGATCAATCACAACACCGAAGCAAAGGCAGTATGGGATAATGTCAAGATGCTTCTCTCAGGTTCTGAATTAACTATGGAAGACAGAGAATCACAACTCTATGACAAATTTGAACACTTCAAGATGAAACCAGATGAGAGTGTCTATGATTACTATGTGAGATTTCATAAGTTGGTGAATGATATGAGGAACATCAGGATGACTATGCCTAACATTCAGCTGAACTCAAAATTTGTGAACAACATGAATCCCGAATGGCACAAGTTTGTCACCTCTGTGAAGCTCACTAAAGGATTGAAGAATACAAACTATGAGCAACTCTATGCCTTCCTCCTTCAGAATGAGAGACATGCTATGTTTGAAAAAATGATTCTTAATCAGTTTAAAACCAACCAGGGAGAGTCAAGCTCGTCTAATGACTCAACTACCTTCTACTCAAACATCGGAATCACAACCAAAGCCTCACAAGTCATACCCTTGGGTAATGGTAATCACAAACTCATTCCTGATCCTATGTTCAAACAAGCTGATGCTGATGCACACGTGGGTAACTTCATTAATCAACTAGCTCTTCTGATTAGTCAAAACATGAATTCTCTCCCACAAACCAACAACAACCTCAGAACAGCATCTAACCCACACAATCAAGCTACTGTTAAAGATGGAAGGATCGTGGTGCAACCAGTTCAGGAAAGACAGTATGATCAGGGAAGAGGTGGAGCTGGTAGAGGTTATGTTGGTAACCAGAATCGAGGAAGGAATGGTAACCAAGGTCAAGCTAAGCCGATCAAATGTTATAACTGTGGTGGTGAGGGACACATTGCAAGAAACTGCACATCTCCAAAGCGTCCACAGAATGCTGATTACTTCAGAGATAAGATGTTGCTGGTACAAGCTCAGGACAATGGTGCTGCTTTGGATGAAGAGGAATTGCTGTTTCTAGCTGAGGGCAATGCCAAGACCTATGATGCATATGTGGATGAGCAGCCTATTCAGGAGATAGGTCACAATCATCAGAATGCCTTTCAAGTCGCTGATTGTGATGCATACGACTCTGATGTGGATGATGGACCTACTGCACACACAATTTTTATGGCTAGCATTTCTCCAATGGTTTCTCCTAAGGTCTCTTCTTCACCACAAGCTGGCCCATCCAAAGACAAACTCATCTCAGAGGTATTAAAACTATACGATGATGCTGATGTGCAACAGATGCATGACAAAGTACAATCAACTGAAACTATTGAATCAAATGTTGAAAATATGGGTAATATCGATATTGTCCCATATGATCAATACGTGAAACAAAGTGAAAGTGAAGTTGTACCAAGTGATGCATCTTCTGCAGTCAACAATGACTATGTTTTTGATGAATACACTGCATGTGCCCCTGATGATTCTGTAATTTCTGAACTAAATTCCTATAAAGAACGTGTTGCTATTTATGAACAACGTGCAAAATTTGAGTTGACCACTCGTGAGCAGGAAATGGATGACCAAGTGCGTACAGTCATTAGAAAAAGTAATTTTAAAGAAGAAGTATTGAAACAAGAATTAAATTCCTTGCAAGAAAAGCTTTCTAAAACAGCTAAGCAAAAACAAGAACTTCAAGAAAATGTGAAAATGCTTAAGAAAGAATTTAATGCAAAGGAATCAAAACTCTTGAGAGATTTTTCTAATCTGAAAACTTTGAAAAACAAACTTGAAAACAAGTTGTACATACAAGGAAACACCATTCAGACTGCTCACATGATCACTAAGCATAGAGTTCTAAGCGATAAGCATAGTGTTCCCATTATAGATAAACCCAACCCTGAGTATGGAAAGATAGCAAAAGCAGCTCAAAGTGTTATCTATGATGGCAATGAGATTCTTAAACCTAGACAAAAACCTAGTTGCGTTGAGTGCACTGAGGATGATAAGAAATTAGATGAAATCACTAGGGAGAAGATGAATAAGAAACTAAATGATCCTAAATGCAAAGAGAAAAAAGTTATTATCACTCCCCATGACTACAAGAAGGAAAACTGGATTTCCTTGAACAAGTTTAAGCCTCAGACATTGTTGACTCCCGAACAAGTCTTCTGGAAAATGGATTTAGATAAGCAGAAAGCTGAAAACATTGTTGAAACAAACCCTCCCCTTTGGAAAATGCCTAGAGCGACTGTGTATCCTCCTAATACACCCATGCATCTTGTTCCAAGAACAATTGCCACTAAAACCAAGACCTTAATTAGCCAATATGTTATATTTCAACTATTTGTTGATTTTGAGAAAACTTGCAAGAAAAGGATCACACCCACTGGTATAACTGAAGGAGAAAGGGGTTTTGAACAAATGAAAGAATGTTATTTAACTGAGGTCATGCCTTTCTTTAAACTTCTAAAAGATCACTTTGAGAGTCTTAAAAAGGGGATAGAAACTGATATTAAGGGAATGGAAAAGGAATTTGATGCAATGATTGTTGAAGTTAGTGACTATGAGCGTGCACTAAAATATAATGAGATTGAGAGGAAGAACTTGCATACACTAAATGAGACTCTTATTATTGAATGTGTTGCTCAAGATGTGTTTTTCACTGCTTCAAATTGCTCTATTAATGCTTCCCAATTTCATGAACTATCTGTTGCCCTGAAAGTCTCTCATGATCGTGTCATTGAGCTTGAAAAAACTAATTCTAAACTAAACGAGAAAATTGAACTGGATGATCACGACAATTTGGTTAAACATTTTTCTAAACTAGAGGTTGAGCATTTTAATTTACAACTAAAATATCAACATCTTAAAGAAAATCTCAAAACTTCAAATATCAAGACATCCTCAGATGCTCCAGAGTTTGATGCAGTTTTTCAAATTAACAAACGTGATGAACTGATTCAAGCTCATTGCAACACGATTAGAAAGTTGAAAGCCCAAATCTCTCAATTAAAGGGTCAAACGAACAATATGACAGGCTCCCAAATACCTCCTCCTTTAGACTCTCAGATTTCTCAAACGTTTCATCTTCAAAACCTAGTAAATGCATTACAAAAGGAAAATGAAAGTTTTCTAGAAGAAAATGAAAAAGTTAAACGTCATTTCAATGAGTTATTTGAATCAATAAAGGTCACTCGTAACAAAAATAACGAACAAATAGCTTCATTGCAAAAGGAAATTGAGAATCTGAAGAGTCAGGTAAAAGGGAAAATACCTATGACCAATGGGGAGAATGGTGTATCAAAGGTTCACTCTTGTAATAAATACGCTTTGTCTGTGAATTATGTCCCCCCTCATCTCAGGAACAACAAACTTGCTGTTCAAACATACTTCTCATCCCTTAAGGATTGCTTAGAATGTCTGCGTGAGATTGTTGAAGAGGATAAGTTAGAGAAACCTCATGATAATGCAATTGGACATGCATGCTTATATGCCAAACGATCTCAAGAAATCTTAGAATGCTTGATCACAATATGCCCAAAGTCATTAGGTGAGAGAGTTAATCCTTTGATTCCATGCTCGATGCCTAATGCCAAGTATGATATTCATTCGATTCCTAGTGCTTTGAATATGAACCGTAGTGTGCCTTTAAGTAGTTCAGATTCCAAATCTGTCAATGCTAAGAAAGAGAACTCAAGTGTACCTTCTAGGAGGAATACAAATATCAGTACTTCCAGTTTCAAGAAAGTGAACCTTAGTGTGCCTGCATGTAGTTCAGATCCCAACACATCTAAACAGGTGATGCAAAGAGTAGTAAAACCAACTAATGTTCCCATTCCCTCTACAGGAGTAATCAGTGACATTAAAGGGAGCAGGTCAAAGTCTCAAGACAATACAAGGAATGATAGGACCTCGCAAGCTAAGAATGTGCACTGGAAAAGTGTAGAAGAACAGTCTAGGAACTTTAAGTTTGAATCGAATAAAACGAATCGTGTTGATTCTAGTATTAGCCTTAGGCGTACTGTAATTAATTCGAATTCTGATACTATTTGCAAACCTTGTATTGATGTCTGCTTGAATTCTGTCTCTAATCATGAATGTGGTGTTAATGTTCTGCCTAATGATGTTAATTGTCCAGTTAATATTGTTAATGCTAAAATTCATGCTAAGAAGGCTAAAAGGCAAAAACGAATGAAAGTTAAAAAACAGTGGAAACCCACAGGAAGAACATTCAGTAAAATAGGCTATTATTGGATACCTGTTGGTCATAAGACTAATTAGATAATGCCCACTAGAAAATGGATGCCTACTGGTAGAACTATTCCCTTAAGAACTGATCACACTGTGAACAGGGCTAATACAGACACTAGTACTGCATCTATTCACAATGATTCCATTGCCTCATTTTCTGATATGAATGCTTCTATTTCTGATGTGGGTGTTCCAACCATTGTTACTAACCAAATGGAACCCATTCTTGCATGGGGATCCCAATTATCCAGTTATCCATTCTTGTCTATGTTCAACTACAGATCGTTCAAATCGTTCTGTGGTACCTGGACTCAGGCTGTTCCAAGCATATGACTGGCGACCGGTCACGGCTCATGAACTTCGTGAGCAAAATCATCGGGCCTGTTAGATTCGGGAATGATCACTTTGGTGCTATTATGGGTTATGGAGACTATGTTGTTGGCAAAAGTGTTATCTCCAGAGTTTACTATGTAGAAGGTCTTGGTCACAACTTGTTCTCTGTTGGTCAATTCTGCGATTCTGATCTAGAAGTAGCCTTCAGAAAACATACCTGCTTCGTTAGAGAACTTGATGGTAAGGAACTTTTAAGAGGTTCACGTGGTTCAAATCTATACACCATCTCCATCGATGATATGATGAAGTCTTCTCCAATTTGCTTGCTGTCAAAGGCTTCTAAAACAAAGTCATGGTTATGGCATCGTCGTCTCAATCACCTGAACTTCGGCACCATCAATGATCTCACCAGAAAGGACTTAGTTGTAGGTTTACCTAGACTCAAGTACGAAAAGGATCATCTTTGTTCAGCATGTCAATTAGGAAAAAGCAAGAAGTATGCTGATGTGCCCGGTTGGTGCAAGTTTTAAATTTATAAAAGGTGAATTACCAATATTACCAATAACACATACGAGCAAGTATACTCGTCCGTTATAGCAAGATTATGAAGGTAAGTCGGGATCGTTCGCAGGGATTTGAGTGAATCTAAACACAAGTTTGAATTAACGGAGTCTATCCAAAACATATAACAAAGCAAATAGATATAATGAAATTCAGATGATTAAAAACTACACTTGCTTAAACTAGTTTCATATCATAGATTAATGTGATTGTGTTAACCTCTTAACATGTTGGTTATGATAATTAGTTGGTGGACTAATCTATTGTTCTTACAAGTCAAACTTTGATCAAGAGTTTAGTTTATAAAAACAAGCATTAAGTTTAACCAATCAATTCAAGATCAATTCAAGTTTCATAAGTCTACATACATAAACTTAAACACAAAAACATCCACTTGTTCATCAAATTGCTTAAGAAATGGTCAATACAAAAGGTAACCGATCATAGACAAAAGGCTACAATTGATTCTCAACAACTAATCTTACGACCATTTAGATGTTTCCAACCAATCCAATTTGATAATCAAAAAGCGTTTCTATTACAACCACACCTTAGTTCCTTTGTATAATCAAGAATAATGGGTAAAAACAATCATCCATAGACAAAATGATTATGACTAGTTGAATAACACGAAGTTCTTTCGACCCCAACGATTATTATCAATTAGCCAAACTTGATTAACAAATGTCACTATGAATCTTTAGCACAATTGGATCTTAGAATCAACTTGAAATTGAATTAAAACATGTTAACACAACCACTAACTAATCATATGATAATCAACATTATTTAAGCAAGTGCATAAAGAAACTAGCCACTCATAGCAAACATGAACATAAACTCATAACTTTGAACATTAGAAAACATGATTAAAGGTCTTACAATGCTTGGAATAAGATTACAAATGATGTAGTAATGATTCCCAAAGTATTGGGGTAGACTTCTTGATGGTTTGACCTCCAAATGATGACTTCTTGGACCTCCAAAGTTTCCTGGAACTTTATGAACGAATTTAGGCTTTGGGAGAGTAGTAGTGGTGGTTAGATAGGTGTGAGAGAAGATCTCTCAAGTTTTGGTGTGTGAAATGAGGATGCAAAGGCCTCTATTTATACTACTTCCAAGCCTAGGGGTATTAAATGTTGAACTTGGCCTCCAAGGAGTTTAGAAGGACCTAGAATACATGAAGGAAGGACCTATAATCGTTTGGAACAAGTTTGGAACCTTAGTAACGGAAAAATGGCTGAAACAGGACCTCCAACCGGATCCGGTTGAGCTCCAACCGTTCGGTTGGTCTACGTGACAATTCTCCAACCGGATCCGGTTACGGGTCTCGACCGATCGGTTGGAGCAAAATCACAAAAAGTCATAAACTGCAAAGTTGTAGATCTTTCTCTTAGCTTTCCGTAGCCGCGAACCGGGGGTCAAACGGAGTCCGTATGCAAAAGTTATGGCCAAAATGGTGAAGGTGTGTCGGGAACAACGAGTCTTTGGATATATCTTCGTTTAAGCTTCTTTTCTTCATTTCTTTCTCGTTTTCCTTTTTGAACTTCATTCTTGAGTCTTTGGACCACTAACTTGATGAATTTATCTTCTCGAATATACTTCACAAGTCTTGCTTTGGTCGGGAATTCTTCATATATGGAGAAATCTTCGTATTTTACTTCTTTTTCCGTCTTTTTCTCCACTTTCCTATACTTGGCTACAAATGAGCTAGCAAACGCACTTTGATACGATTAAGCAACAAAAGCATATGATTATAACCAAATAACATACATAAAAACACAGATAACGCTACTAAAAGCATGCACAATTTGAGCGTTATCATATGCCCATAAACCCAAACCTACTAACTCTGTCACAGAAGTTCTTCATATGATTCATATGGACTTATGTGGACCAATGAGGGTGCAGAATATCTTTGGGAAGAAATATGTGTTAGTTGTGGTTGATGATTACTCTAGATTCACCTGGGTCAAGTTCTTAAGGACAAAGGATGAAACTCCTGATATCATCATCAAACTCATCAAACAGCTGCAGGTTCGACTTAACAAAACTGTCAGAATTATCAGAACAGACAATGGAACTGAGTTTGTCAACAAACAACTTAGTGAATTCTATGAAAGCGTTGGAATCAGCCATCAAAGAAGTGTTCCACGAACTCCTCAACAGAACGGTGTAGTTGAAAGACGAAATCGAACCCTTGTTGAAGCCGCTAGAACAATGCTGATTTACTCAAAGGTTCCAATGTTTCTCTGGGCTGAAGCAATTGCCACTGCATGCTACACACAAAATCGTTCCCTGATTCACACTGTTCATGGAAAAACTCCATATGAACTTGTCCACAACAGAAAACCTAATCTCTCTTTCCTTCGTGTGTTTGGTGCATTGTGTTATCCAACTAATGAGGGTCAAGACTTAGGCAAACTTAGGGCTAAAGCTGACATTGGAGTATTTGTAGGATATGCACCAAACAAAAAGGGATACCGAATCTACAACAAAAGAACCCGAAATATCATGGAAACAATTCACGTTACGTTTGATAAGCTGACCGGTCAAATGGCTCCTGGACACTCCAGCTCAGGACCCGCATTTCAAAACAGTCCCATTGGTTCATCCCTTGTTCCAAACTCCTCTCAAGAAACTCCATATGTACCTCCGTCTGAAGATGATTTAAAGAAATTGTTTGATCCTATGTTTGATGAATTTTATGATCCAAGTACTAATGAGGTGTCGATCCCTACAACAGAGGCTGCTTATATTCCTGTGAATGAAGTCAATCCCTTAGTCTCAATATCTTTAAGCCAAGAAGCGCCTTCTGCTGATCCTTCAGTCTCATCAACAAATCATCATTCTTCAAATGTACATCATGGAACTGTTTCTGGCATCAATGATGAAGTTAATCCCTTTGCTACTCCTGAAGATGCTCCATTTGAAAACATATTTGCTCCTGAATCATCATCAGAACCATCTTCTTCAGGAGACATCGACTCTGCTACCTCAGTCCCTCAACAGCTGCCACATGAACACCTTAGAAAATGGACTCTCGATCATCCACTAGATAACATAATTGGAAATCCCTCTCGTCCTGTATCAACATGGAAACAACTTGCAACCGATGCCTTATGGTGTTTCTTCAACTCCGTACTATCTAAGATCGAACCAAAAGATGTTAAAACCGCCATGAATGAAGATAGCTGGTTCCATGCCATGCAAGATGAAATTCATGAGTTTGATCGACTTGATGTATGGGAGTTAGTACCTGCTCCAGACTGTGCTATGATTATTGCTCTTAAATGGATCTTCAAAGTGAAACTTGATGAGCATGGTGATGTGTTGAAGAACAAGGCTCGATTAGTTGCTAAAGGATACCGTCAAGAGGAGGGTATTGACTTTGAAGAATCTTTTGCTCCAGTTGCTCGAATCGAGGCAATCAGAATCTTTCTGGCTAATGCTGCTAGTAAGAACATGGTAGTCTATCAGATGGATGTGAAGACGGCATTTCTGAACGGAGATCTTAAAGAAGTCGTCTACGTCAGCCAACCTGAAGGATTTGTGAATCAAGAGCATCCTACTCACGTTTATCGTTTGAAGAAGGCTCTTTACGGTTTAAAGCAAGCTCCAAGGGCATGGTATGATACACTGTCAAAGTTTCTTCTATCAACCGGATTTAGCAAAGGAGCAGTTGATCCTACATTGTTCACCAGGAAGTCAGGCAAACATTTAATTCATGTTCAAATTTATGTTGATGATATTATTTTTGCCTCGACAGACCCAATGGAATGTGATCGTTTTTCGAATGAAATGAGTTCAAAATTTCAAATGTCAATGATGGGACGAATGTAATTTTTCTTGGGATTACAAATTTCACAAAGTCCCGGAGGCATTTTCATAAATCAATCTAAATATGCAACAGAGATCTTAAAGAAATTTGGATTTGATTCAAATGACCTTGTTGACACCCCCATGATTGACCGAACCAAACTAGATGAGGACCACTCAGGGATCATGATTGACCAAACGAAATATCGTAGTATGATTGGATCCCTGATGTACCTCACTGCTAGTAGACCAGACATCTTGTTCGCTGTTTGCATGTGTACTAGATACCAGGCTAAGCCTACTAAAAAGCACCTTGAAGCAGTTAAACGGGTCTTTCGGTATCTCCAAGGAACCATCAATATGGGTCTTTGGTACCCGAAGGACACCGGTATGTCACTAACGGCCTATGCAGATGCTGATCATGCAGGTTGTCAAGATACACGTCGAAGTACGTCTGGAGGTGCTCAGTTTTTGGGTGATAAGCTTGTGAGCTGGTCTTCAAAGAAGCAAATGAGTACTTCTATTTCCTCTACAGAGGCGGAATACATAGCCATGTCATCCTGTTGTGCTCAAATCTTATGGATGAGATCTCAATTATCTGACTATGGCTTTGAATTCAACAAAATCCCTCTTTACTGTGATAATAAAAGTGCTATTGCTCTCTCATGCAACAACGTTCAACACTCAAGAGCAAAGCATATCGACATTCGACATCATTTCATCAGGGAACAAGTGGAAAAAGGTGTGGTGGAACTCTATTTTGTGAGGTCTGAATATCAGTTAGCAGACATCTTCACCAAAGCTCTTCCAAGAGAACGTTTTGAGTTTATTCTTCCACGTCTTGGCTTAAAAAGCCTTCAACCAGAAACACTCAAACGTCTTCAGGAGGAAGACGAGGAGTAAAGGTCTATCTTCATCTGTCTCTTGTATATATCTATTCGAAAAACAAAATACAAAATTATAAAACCTTCAAAAATCAAATAGAAAATTATAAAACTTTCAAAATCCATAAAAAATTTGAAAAATTCGAAAAATCTTCAAAAAAAAAAAATAATATTGTCATTTTGTCATGTTTCTCTCGATTCGATAATATCTACGGTCTTGTTGTTGTCATTCAAAGAATGACACGGGACTTTAGATATTGTTCGAATTTTTATTTAAAAAAAAAAAAAAAAAAATCAAAAATATTTTTGGGAGAAAGAGAAAAAAATGGCTTACTGTCATTTCAGGCAGTAACCCGCTTTTCAAAGAAAGAACAGAGCAATACTTTATCATGTTTTTTCATCAATTCAATGCTCTGATTCTATAAACATTTATCTGCTGAAAAATAACTCGATCCCTATTTTTGATAATCATCAGGACTTATTTGTCAAAATCTCTATCTCTCAATCAACAACCTATGTCATTGATTGAGGGGGAGAATGATTTCAATTAAATTTAAAAAGTTACTTGGCATTAAATTGTTTTCAAAAGATGTACATGCATGTTTTATCAATGGAGTTTAAAGTCTTAAAATCCGATCCTTATCAGTTAAAACGCTTTCATAATCAAGTCACAATTCCCCTTAAAAGCGTTCAAAATCAATTTAAATCAATAAGAGATCACAAATCTCAAATGATTTGATAATTGTGATCGGGGGAGAATGTGTGATTTAAATTGGATTTAAACTGATAATTCGGTAAATGGTTTTATAAGGATGTACATGCTATCCGTCCCACATGTGACAAACGATTTCGGGTTTTTTTCCATGCACATGTTGAGGGGGAGCATCTATCTTAAACCTATGAGTTGAAACGTGATCAACTTATCTCATTGTGCAGGTTCCCTCTAGTATGTGCAAAACTCTTTTCAAATCTCGAGGCACATATTGAGGGGGAGCAAACTTATGAAAACCTCATCCTTCCCGGAAATGCTTTATCTTCTTGATTTGTTCAGGGAAGTGATGTTGATATCTTTTAGAAAATGGTAATCAAAGAAGTAAATTCTTCCTCTTGCCTCCGTGTGCAAAACGATTTCAAACATTTGATGCACATGTTAAGGGGGAGCACTTGTTCTAAAAATATCAAAAACAATTCAGGTACAAAATGTTTTTCATAATATATCACAAGTATCTGGATGGATTTTCAAATGGTTTTCAATTGGTTCCAATGGCAGATGAACAATACCAAATTGACCGACCAACTTTACTTTATGTACGGTGATATAAGGATGATAAGGTTAGGTATGTGTTCCCATGATCCGCCAGAACCGGAGGGATCTACCCAGGGACAATCCACTAGTTAGTGTAGAAGTCCTTAGGTATGATGATAAAAGGAGAAAAGTGAGATATGGGAAGAGTGCGGACTGAGATAGAGCAAGTACTGGAACAAACCCAACAAGGTTTTTGCTATGAAGTCTCGGTAAGCACTGAAGGGGTTGAAGAATTAAAAAGAATTGAATGAGAAAAGGGTGAAAACAAATAGCCCTCCATTTATTCAACCTTAGGGCAGAAACCGGGTTCACTTCATATGCTACTGATGGTAACATCGGTATTGAAGACAAGACGTCATGGACCCAGTGACGCACTGCACTTCAACTTTCCAAACCACTCAAGTTCCTCTTAAAAGGTCTTGTTTCATTCTCACGGGGAACCGACATTATCTATCGACTTTCTCTTAGAGATTGTTGATATTGAAGAAGGAGACCCTCTCCCTAGTCTCCGGCACAGGATCCAAATATGCACAAATTGAGTCTAGAGCCACGAGATCATCAACAAATCTCATTAGGACACTTTCAATGAAGACTCTCTGTTTCACACAATGTGGAAAGAGAGATTATATCTTGAGTCCTACGCATTATCCTTGTGGTATTGCCAGAACATCTGAGTGATGTGTATTCATATTCACAATGAAGATGGAAAACCTTCTGGAGCCAACATCAAACAAGCTCCTGGTAGGTGGCAGGTGAGATCTATCATATAGATCAACCATGTGACAACTGAACAGAAACAATGGGGCGATTCAATCTCTTTAATCAATCCTGGTTCAGGTTATGGATTGACGGATACCTTTGAAAAACCGGTCTTTGTGCTTAATAACTCTTTTCTTTAGCACATCGACCGTGTACTATTTTTTCAAACCAAAAGGTGTTTTTATGATTGATAATTGATTTCCAATAAAACCTTCGTTGTATTGCAAAAACAATTTCTATTGAGCAATACACGATTGTTTTTCAAAACTCTTTTCATTAATCAGTGGACTTAAATTCGCTGGTTCACTCACTCCGTGTTGTCTACTTTGAGACGTTCCGGTTTGAGAACAGCTAGAGCAGCTGCGAAACCCTGTCAAGGAAATTCTTCGGAATTATACCTGATCACAGGCAGTACATGTACTGATCAACGGGGAACCGTGGGCCGTGTACCTCAATTCAACTAAAGTGGTCAAAGGCACTTTTGTACGCTTTATTGCTAACTGTTGTATGCAGGTACGCCCGACGTTTGCAGCTGATCAGAATGAAGCGGTCAATCCATAGCCGCATGCTCACACGATACATTCATCTCTCAAGAAATCATGATAAGTGCATCAATGACTCTGATATTTTCACTCCATGCTTCTGCTACGCTGCTGCCAATATCATGAATCAACGAAAGCTTCCGCTACTCTGATGATAAGATTTCATGATCCAGAATGTGAGCATGTCGGTCCGAATGTCACAACATCATATAATACCAACACCACAATGGATGTCTCAGAGATTTTTTATTGCTGATGATCTCAAAAGCTGGCTCATAATTATTATCACGTGGATCAGTAAAAGACCTCCACTTGGAGTAACCAAACATGCAATATGAAGAATCAATGACTACGAGCTTAAGAGCAATGTACTACATCAAGAATGCAAGAACAATTGTTAATGTAATATCTATTTTTATTCAATGTAATTTTGGTACATGATTGCGGTGACCTCCCTTAGGGGGAGATTGTTAGGAATTAGAAATTCCAGGTATTAAAGAGTCGGTCACCTCAAGCATATGTAATCGTTAGGAAGCTCGTAGTCGTAGTTCTTTTTAGTTAAGTAGTATTTAGTTAAGTAACACCGTGGAGGACGGACGGGTCTTTACCCACTGTATGCCTGATCCACAGCCCGAGGTGTGGCGATTTATGTAAGACTATAAATACTCTCTACCTTCCAAGGTAGAGAGTTGGAGCTCATAATAACATCTTTCACTTTCTCTCACTAAGTTCCCTAAACCTCTAACTTTCTCTCTCTAGAACTTCATTCATACGCCACTTTGTGTTATGGTTTGATGTGTATGTGAAAACTAATATCTATCACAACCTGTCACAACCAACTATCAGTGAATTCATTGATAATCAACCAGTCCCTGCTGGGATAGGTAACACTGAACCAAATGTTCAGGAACCTGTGACTCATGAACCCCAACCTGAACAAGACATCTCAACAGATGTTCTTAATGATTATGTGGCTCATGCTCCTGAACTCACTCTTGAGTCTCTAGTGACCTCTTCAAGCTCAGATCCTAGACCACAAAGTAAGTGGACAAAATCTCAGGACATTGAGCTTGTAAACATCATTGGTGAACCCACTGAGGGCATTCTCACTAGAAGCATGGCTGCTAAGTTAACTGCAGCTTCAGCCAATGAATGTCTATATGCTGATTACCTATCAGATATAAAACCCAAAAGTGTCACTGAGGCTCTAAAACACCCAAGCTGGGTTCAGGCCATGCAAGAAGAACTTCAACAGTTTGATAAAAACAAGGTCATGACCTTGATAAAATGTCCTCAGGATGTCATAGTCATAGGAATGAAGTGGGTTTTCAGAAACAAAACTAATGAAAACAGCACTGTCATTAAAAACAAAGCCAGACTTGTAGCCAAAGGTTACAGTCAACAAGAAGGCATTGACTATGATGAGACATTTGCTCTTGTTGCAAGAATGGAAGCCATCAGGATCTTCCTTGCCTATGCTACCTACATGAACTTCAAAGTTTATCAAATGGATGTAAAAAGTGCATTCCTAAATGGTGAACTCAAGGAAGATGTGTATGTTCAGCAATCTCCAGGCTTTGAGAGTAGTGAATTCCCTGACTATGTCTGCAAGCTTGATAAAGCCCTTTATGGACGAAAGCAAGCTCCCAGGGCATGGTATGAAACTCTCTCAGCCTTCTTGATTCAAAGCAAGTTTGTCAGAAGAAAGATAGACAACACATTGTTTATCTACAAGACAAAACAAGATGTGATATTGGTCCAAGTATATGTTGATGACATCATCTTTGGCTCAACAAACTACACTTTGCAAACAGTTTGAAAAACTGATGACAAAGAAGTTTGAAATGAGCATGATGGGTGAACTCACATACTTCCTTGCACTACAAATCACGCAAACTGATAAAGGAATCTCCATCAGTCAAGAGAAATACACAAGGAATCTCTTGAAGAATTATGAGATATCTGACTGTGCTTCAGTGAAAACACCAATGGTCCCTCCTAACAACCTTGGACCTGATCTCACTGGCAAATCAGTCAATCAAACCCATTTTAGAGGGACTGTTGGCTCACTGATGTATCTTACTGCTTCTAGACCAGACATACAATTCTCAGTCTGTCTAATAGCAAGATATCAGTCCAATCCCAAAGAATCCCACCTCACTGCAGCCAAAAGAATACTCATGTACCTGAAGGGAACACCAAGCCTTGGACTCTATTATCCAAAGTGCTCAGGGTTTGATCTCAAAGGTTACTCTGATTCTGATTATGCTGGCTGCAACATGGACAGAAAAAGTACCTCAGGGTCCTGTCAATTCCTTGGAGGAAAACTGGTTTGTTGGAGTGCTAAAAAGCAACAATCAGTGGCTATGTCTTCAGCTAAAGCTGAGTATGTGGCTGCTGCAGGATGCTGTGCCAATGTTTTATGGATGAAAAGTCAACTCAGTGACTATGACATCCATTACAAAATGGTACCCATCTTCTGTGACAACACTAGTGCCATTGCAGTTTCCAACAACCCTGTCCTTCATCAAAGAACCAAACACATTGACATCTGTTATCACTTCATCAGGGACCACATAATGAAAGGAGACATAGAGCTTCATTTCATCCCTACTGAATATCAACTTGCAGATATCTTCACAAAACCCTTGGATGAACCTACCTTCAGGAGACTGAAAGCTGAATTAGGAATGTTAGACATTGAAAGTCAGCAAATTGAAAATCAATCCTAATCTCAGTAAGTCTTCTCTGAAATGGTACATCCTCCCTGAACACCCAAAATTCCTTTCTCACTGAATGAGTAAGACTCATTCAGGGTCCCTGAATTTTGACAATGAGCATTCAATGAGTAACTAAATGCTCCAAGTATCAGTTACTTAAATGTCCTAGGTTGGTAACCTTACCAATTTAATAAAGGAATATATGTCTCTTTGTCTTACTGTCATCCATGTCAAGGGTCCCTCAAATACTTACCTCACCCCACTTGGCATTAAATGCCTATCCTCACATGAAATATCCTAAGGATATTTTATTACTGCAAATTGCACTTTTACTGTGCACTGCAACTGTTCCCTTGAAAAACGGGATTTTACTGCGGGTAGTGGAGGGTGGCATTAAATGTGGAAATTCAAAACGTTTTCAAAAACCGACTTTACAAATCCACAAGTATGCACATACTACCCCTCTACAAACACTATAAATACCCCTCACAAAATCCTTATAACACACACAAAAGATTTCTGCTAACAAAACTCTGTCAAAATCTCTTTTCAAACCCAGAAATCTTTGTGTTCTTCAAATCCTTTTCAGAAAAATCTTCTCTGTAAACCTTTACAAAAGTTTTTCATCACAGCTTAAGAGATTCAAAAAAAACCTTTGATTGTTCTTGTCAAGTTATTCTTCTCAAAACCCTAAAACTTTTTTAATGGAAATGGCAAGAACACAATCTCTTCAGTTTTCTTCACAGTGGGTAGGTGATCTTAACAATGTTGAATTTAAAACAAATAATGTCATAGGCAACTTTGAATATCCTCAAACTGTTCCAGCCTATAAGGACATTATGAAATTTTTGCATAGCTGCCCACTGAAAACTGCCTTTGTTCAGTGTCCCTCTATTCTGTACCAAAACCTCCTCAGGGAGTTTTGGGCTACAGCTAAGGCCTTTGACCCGATACCCTCTACTGATGAGAACAACCTTAGACCACCCAGGGAATATCTCATCAGGTTCAGTCTTAACGGGGGACAGCAATTCACCTTGGATTATAAAACATTTTGCACCTCAACAGGGTTAGACTACAACAAGGGAATTTATGTCGCCCATCCTGAACCCTCCACAGTGAAGGATGGGTTAAAACAAATCGTTTTAGATCCAACATTTTTGGATAAGACCCCAGTCACCAAGAATTCATTTCCCGTGGCTTGGAGGATTCTATTCACTTTTGTGATTCAGGTCCTCGGCGGGAACCACTCATCCACTGAACAAGTTAACTCTATTCAGTTGATGATGGCATACTGCTTGATGAATGGAGTAACTGTCGACATAGGGGAGATCATTTACAGTGATCTCGTAACCAAGCTACAGAGCAAAACTAGGACGGAATACGTTTCGTATCCTAGGTTTGTCTCCTGTGCTTTACAAGTGTTACTGGGTTTCAATTATCCTCAGGAAGAAAAATATTGTGCTTTACCTGGCATCCTGAGTCAATCAAATTTTCAAAAGGACCCATCCCTTGTCACTAATATTGAATTGACGGCCCATATGGTTGTTGTAAACAACCAAAGGGAATCAGTGTCTCCTAACCCTGCTCCTAAAAAGAGAAAGGGGAAGTCTCAGACTAGGACTAAGACCAAACCCAAGTCTCAGGGCCTTGAGGTGGCCAAAAGGCAAAGAAAACCCAAGACTGACTTGCCACCCACAGGAGACCAAGCATCATCCACCCTGGTGACAACGAAGGACACTGATAAATCACAATCAGTGCCCTTGGTCCCAACTACTACTCCCCAAGATCCAGAGGGAAACATACAACCCGCTGGTAGGGGAGCGCCTTCCACTTCGCCCAAGGATGACATTAGCAAATTACATCCTTTGTCTGAGGGCACACTGAATGATCCCAAAGACTCAGAGGGAACCAAACAACCCACTGATAGGGATATCACTTTCACTGACTCTGCTAAAGGCACTGGGAAAACCCCATCAGTGTCTCAGGGGTCTCAGGGGGACAAAGACTCGGAGGGAAAGGAACAACCCGCCGATACGGAACCCAAAACCAATCCTAACTCCAGAGAAGGCACTGGGAAACACCCACCAGTGTCTGAGGGGTCAAAGGGGGACAAAGACTCAGAAGGATTAAAACCACCCGCTGATACGGAACCCATCACCCCCACTTTTTTAACTATGGCTGAAGTTACAGGGTTACTGTTAAACCTAAGACCTTGATAGATCTTTGAGCGCTCGTGAATCGTTAGTAATGTTTATGTAATCACAAACACACTAATAGAAAATCCCTATTACTTGTATTCTAAAGCGGAAATCAAACACAAGTAACAACACAGATAACTAAGAATACTTTGATCCTCTATGGATCTTTCAATAATACTAAAAACTTGTTTTTTTAAAACCTTCCATCATACATACTAATGTGTTCCTTTTATAGACAAGGAACCCTAAACCGTTTCACAAGAAACGTATAATCATAAAACTAAAAGAGATATACATTATCACTTCTTAATAAAGCTCATGCATATCCTAACTAACTATAAAATACGCGGAATATCTATATCCGCAGAAACAAACTACGCGGTTTTACTACTTCCGCATAATCACTTCTTCAGCAGAATCCAGCACTTCAGCAGAATCCGTCAGCAGTATCTTCAGCAGAATTCTTATTTAGTAGAATTCCCAACAATCCTCCCCTAATCTTGAATTTGACATGGTTAAGTTCAAGATTCTTGATAGATCTTTAACACTTTAGAACAAGATGATTGAATTCGAACATCAGCAGCAAAGAAACAAAACAACCACATCTCTATGATGGCAAAACTTTGAAACTTCAGATCTTTGCAGCAACAAATGACAAAGTGTACATCAAAACATATTAGTTGCATACTATTCTCATCACATCCAGGTGTGTTAAATCCTGTGAGAGGTGAATCATTGAAAATAATGGATTTGATGTCTCTTTACCAATAGGCATTACTACTGGAGTAGCCAAATGTTTAAGTTCGAAAACTATGGTACACTGATAACCATCGATTTTTAGCATATCAACAGCTATCAACAGATTTGAAATGTCTTTACCTGTAGCCGTTTGCTCAGGACTAGTCAATTCTTAGGTGAAAGAATCACCTTTGGTGAATGGATAACCTAATATGGTATTCCACTGCCTTTACCACAAGCCATATACTTGTGGGCTAGCCAATTCTTAGATTCCAAAAAGGAATAAGCCATGGTGAATTGATGACCATACAACCCTCAGCAATTAAGCATGGGTGAGTTGCATACCCTATGGTTTTTAGCAAACCATTACAGCTATCAACAGATTTGATGTGTCTTTACCAAAGCTGTACCCTTTGGACTAGCCAACTCTTTGATGGACACAAGGCACATCTGGTGAGTTGATAACCATCAAAAAAGTTATATACAACAAAACTGAAGATACAAAGAATTTTTTTTTCACTAATAATTAAACAAAGAAAGAAATAATTACAAATAAACAAAGACAAAAATAAGACAAGATACCATAATCAAGTAGAAGCTTTGTGTTGCAGAAGCTTGGACTTGATTAACCCAATCAATTGTTTAGCATGAGTCATATCATTCCCCATTGGATCAGGAGGAACTTCCAATTTCCTTCTAAGCATACGTTTCAGCAGTTTAATGGACAAAGGACAATGCTGATCAGAGAACAAACATATAGAAAGTCCACACTTTGTCTCCACAACATGCACATTTGGGATAGGGTAAAATCTCCAAGTATCAACCTTCCACGTATGTGAATTCTTCCAAATTGAATACCCTTTACCATTTGGAGACTGAGAATAAAAAAGAACTTGAAGATCTCCCAATAAGTACAAACCAGAACCCTGTGGTGTATGAGTGGCATAATACTGTGTGACAAGTCCATGGAGAGTAATCAAATCTTGCCTATCCACCAAATGAAGGATGTATTTCAAGAAAGTAAACTGCATAGAAGAGTTATCTATCCTATATATGGTGTTAAGCTGTCCATCAGTCAATGTCCATTGTGTCAACACACCATAAGAACCCTCAGGAAAAGTTGTAGAAGAACCCACTTTGATAAATGTTGTATCAGCAGCCTTAAGGTCCAAATGCTTAGAAGAACTACCCTTGTGATATTTATGAACTCCAGAGACCTTCTTCCCAGCTAATCTCACAGATCTCCTGATGGCAATGTGTCTCCTTTTGGACATCCTTTTCCCCCTCCTACCAGGTACATAAATACCCATAGAAAAAGAAGAAGGTGCCTTCTCAGATGCACCAAAGACATCTGCAGTAGGAACAGACGAGGTAGAAACAGAGGGAATTGGAACAAAACCACCCTCTTCATACAATTTATCAAGTTCTTCTTTGGCCTGTTTAGCTCTAGCAGCTTCTTATTCAGCTCTCCTAACCATGTCTGCATCATAGTTAGACAGATGTACTCCTTCTTGTACAGCAGATGCAGAAGAAGGAATAGCATCAGGCTCAATAGTGCTAGCAGTTTCCTTTGGATCCATAGATGTATCAGCAGCACTGGGTGAAGCTTCAGTAGAAACAACAATAGGTTCAGCAAATTGTACTCTCTCAGAAGAATGTCCACCTTCAATAGGTTCCTCAGCAGAAACAGCATGAGTGCTCAGCTGTGCTCTATCATCATCAAAAGAATCCACAATCTCAACTGTCTTGGGTCTTTTGGCTGTTGGAGCATCCATACCATCAGCAATTCTTTTCAATTTAGAAGCTGGTGTAATATGCTTCATAATCTTATGATACAAACTGATCAAGTCAGATTCAGATAAAGCCCAGACTTGCTTCTTTGTCAAACCATATTGATAGAGAGTAGTACTCTGATTATACACCACATTTCTCATATAAGTTTTCTTATGTGCTTCAGTCTGTGGTTTCTCCCTCTTAGCTTTAGCCTTTTGTGCAGCAATAGCTTTTCTCTTTGCAGCTGCAGCTTTCTTCCTTTGATGTCCAATAGCCATCATTTGTGCAGCAAAGTTTTCACTATCAAAATCAGCTCCTAATATGCTTTGAGCAACAGTAGGATATGAAGCAGCTTGAAGAGTGTAAGAATCCCATTGCTCATCAGTAAAATTAATAGATTGTGCATCTAATTCTCTTTGTCTCTCAGGAGGCAAATTGGTAGTAAACTGAGCTGCAAGCTTTTGTGCCAATGCTTTACTCTTCATCAAATCTTCATACTCTGTTAGCATTCGGGCTTGCTCTAGCCTTTCCTTTTCAGTTACAAGATCTGAACCAAGATCTTCATCAACCATAAATCCTTTCCCTCTGTCAGAAATATCCATAGCAGGAATGGTAGCAGGATCATGAGAAGTATCATCATGAGAAATATCAACAATTGGAACTGTGTCAATATTCTCAGAAGAAACACCAATTGAAGCATCAGGAGTAACATGTTGAGAAGGATCTTCAACAGGTGTAGGAGATACAGCAGCATCAGGCTCCACAACAAAGGTTCTCCCAGCAACAAATATTTCATGAGGATCTGCTGAAGGCATAGGACATGGTTGTTCTTGCACAGATGATACATGACCTTGTTGAGAAGCAACATCAACCATTTGTGCATCAGTCATAAGATGATCACCAACAATTGTAACATCATCAACACTTGGCACCTTAGAAGATTCAGTGGAATCCTTTCTCAAATACTGTCTTCTCCTTCTTCGTTTAAACAGAATAGGTTCCTTTAGTTTTGAGGATTCAGCAGCAATGGGAGAAGAATCATGAGTCTGTTGAGCAACATTAGCCAATAACTCAAGAGAATCTAAATGTATATCCTCCTGCTCTTCATCAGAGGTAACCACAAACTTCCTTTTGATGTTCTGTCCAAGTTTTGCTTCTAACTCCTGAACCTTCTTTTTCAACACGACAATCTCACCACCAAGTGTGGATTTGGTATCTGCAAGCTCCGTTCTGAGATCATCAACTTCTTTCACATACTTGTTCAGTAAAGCATATACAGAGGTAAGTGTAATAAGGTCCTCAGCTCCACCAGCAGATTGCTCAGTGGTAATGGGAGCTTCATTGGGCCTTTCAGGAGAAACATATTCATGCTCAAAAATAGGAGAGCGTTCATCAAATGGCTCTCTAACTGGACTAGGTGTGGGCAGTCTAGTAAACTCAGGTTCAAGCTCATTAGGAGCAACATGAGTCGGTGGTGGACTAGGACTAGGTGACAAGGGTAGAGGGTAGGTGTAGGTTGGTCAGGAGAAACATTTGATGCTTCAGCAGTTATGGAGGGTCCCTCATCAATGGCAACTGATTGATTACCATCAGCAACAACATTAGGAGAGGGTGGAGCACCAGAAACATTACCCTCATCAGCAGCATCATTACCATGTGGCAACATAGCTTCTAGCAAATGATGATGTGCTCCAACATAATGAGTTTTCATGGAAGCAAAAAATTTAGCACTAAGAGCTCCTATGGGGCAAAAGACTCTGTCTTTGGTTGTTATGTCTAATATCATTTGTAAAAACCTGGGGTACATTAGAAACTTATGCTTTTTCTTTTGAATATTATCAACCAAATTATCAAAAATAAACTTAGAGAAATTATAAGTTAAACCTTGTGAAAGACATACAATACCACAACCCAATTGGGTAGAAAATTGATCCCATCCTCCTGACTTGTTGCTTATGCACTGAAGTAAGGTATGCACCAAAAACCTCCACATGGGGCAAAACTTATTTTTGTGCCACATATCCGTGTTAGTACTTTGGTATCCAACAGCTCTTAACCCAGCAAGTATCTCTTTAGTGTTAGTGTGATATACCCCACCTTCATCATCCAAACGAAGTTGTGTTCTAATCAAATACTCAGTCACCACATACTCAGTTCCATCAACCGTTACTACAATTTCTGTGTCACTTCGTTTGGTAGCAGATGCCCAAAATTATGTAACCAACGATTCAAAGATCACATTTGGAGAATGTGTTAGAGCATAATGAATCTTGGAACGCTTCAAGAAATCCACCATAGGTTCATACAGTTCATGTCCCTTTGCTTTTCCCAGAAAAGCAACCTTGTTGTGATCTTTCTTAAATGGAAGTACCGCCATGTGAGAAATTGTGAGAATAGGTTATGAATCAAGCAAATGGGAATGTGTTCAAATTGATTGAAGAGGGAATCAGTTGATTTTGGGCGAAGATTATGCGAAGTAGTTTATAAATAGAAGTTACCCAATTATGGTAAAAAAATATCAGAACAAATCGTTGACCAGATATGACGTGTAAAGTAACTCCAACCAATTTCAAACTTCACGTTTCAGCAGAAAGGATGGTCAATGTGCTGATGGAAGTCAATCAGCAGAACCAACTCAAGTGTAAAAGTATCTTCAGTAAATATCTTGAGTTTTACTGTGCCACCCAACTCACATTAATTGCCATCAACCCTTGACTTCGCCTATAAGATAATCCCAATTCACAATAGACACATATCACTTACCCCCAATTTACTTCAAAACCCTAATTTCTCAATAATGCCATAATCAACAAACATGTCTACCAAACTAGAAGTCATCAATCTAACCTCCTCCTCCTCCTCCTCCTCATCATCATCATCATCCAGTGATGATTCACGCCCATTGTTTTGATACCCTTATCGAGATGAACCTCGACCTTCAAAGTCCCCCTGTTAGCCTTAATAGTTTTATTAGAAGTGATGGTCATTCACGTTTAGGAACTTTGTAACGTGTGTTAGATATGGTGATAGAATAGTCAACGGGCTCGTGGATTGGGCTAAGCTAATTGGTTAGAAGTTATGTTAAGACTAGCCTTATATCAATCCATGTCCAATCCAATCCAAACGAGCCCATGCCAAGCCCATTAGGGCATCTTCTACTTGTACTATATAAACCCCTCAAAGTCTCATTTGAGGGGTGTGCTTGAGTGTGTGTGTGTGTGTGTGTGTTTTTCCTTGAAGCAATATACAACTTATTGTTTCATCTTTCTTCTCTCTACCTCTCTAAATACATACACGATATGTACATCAAGTCACCATCTCTTCTTATCTTTATTTCTTTCATTTATACGCATACTGTTTGTGTTTTACGTGGGTATTCTTGTGTTCGTTAAGTGGGTATTTGTGATAAGGTTGATATATCTTTGGTCTTAACAATTGGTATCAATCGCCTAACAATGGTTTAGGAGTGTTTGTGTTTGTTTTGAAGGTTGGTACTATACGCGTAGCTTCGTTATCATATTTGTCATGCTTAAAGCTTTAATTTTTGCACTTAAAAATTCAAGATTCTTGTGGTTTAAGGTTTATTTGGTGCTAAAGTTTCAGTTTTTTGCAAAAAGTTTGAAGCTTTACGCGTTTTGGTTAAGTTTTAAACTCGTTTTTGGTTCATTGGTCATTTCTACTCATAACTTTTCTAAGCACTTTGGGTGAAAAAGGTCAACATTTTTGGGTTATTCGAGTGTTTTTAAGGCTATCTGCGCAAAAGAAATCATTTGAATTGTTGGAAATTTCTTACGAGTAGAAGTCAAAAAGTCAAAACCCTAGTTTTCTACTCATAACTTTTTGGTGAAGAATCTTCGAGCTATAACGGTTACTCAGTGCTTCCCTCACTTGGATAAGTGTGTGGAACACTTCGACTTGTGGATATCCCTTACGCTGTGACAGTGTAAAGGATTTTTGGTTCTTAACCATAGTTTACGCATAAGCTAAAAGCTTACGAGTAACTCTACGCATAACTTCACAATTAAGGTTACGCGTAAGATCCTACGCATAAGATCCTACGCCTAAGCATCGTCTACTCGTAACTTCCTGTTTCTACGCCTAAGCTCTTTCTACGCATAAAGGTTTTTTTTTTTTTTTTTTTTAAAAAAAAAAAAAAAAAAAAAAAAAATTAAATTGAGTAAAATTTAAATTTTTGAGGAGACTAAACGTTCAATTTTTACGCGAGATTCAAATTTTGGTTTAACTGTGAAAATTTTGGTCAAAAATTCAAATTTTTGGGCCTAAATTCAAATTTTTCGGGTCAAAATTTTCATACGACCTTAGAATTGATTTTATAGTGAATTTCAAATTTTGGGCGAAAATTTTTAAGAACCAAGGTTACGAGTACGACTTTCAGAAACACCTCAACCGAGCTTAATCTTCATCAACCACAACTCCTTTATCGTTGAATCGATCCTACATCAACTTTATCATATCATACCTTCATCAATGGCAACTTAGCAAGACATTCATGCAGCCGGTGCCGAAAACCGACCTCCTATGTTGGCAAAAGGTGGTTATCTTCAATGGACAAGTCGAATGCTCCGCTACATCAAGACCAAACCTAATGGGAAACTCATGATTCAATCCATTCAGGATGGACCCTTCCAACCTCGACAAGTTCATGTACCTGGAAATGCTGATGCAACACCTCCCGTCCCACCATCCTCTCATCTTCAAACTGAATCAGAATACACTGAAGAGGATCAGAAACAAGTCGATGCAGATGACATGGCAATTCATATTGTCCAACTGGGTTTACCAATAGACATTTTTGCTGCTGTAGACAGTTGTGAAACTGCTTTCGATATGTGGGAACGTGTTAGACGACTATGTTATGGAACAGAAATTGGTAAACAAGACATGGAGAACAAGCTGCTAACTGAATGGGAAAAGTTTACATCTACACCAGGAGAATCCATTGAATCCTACTATGGAAGGTTTTGCACTTTGATGAATGAGCTTATCAGAAACAAGTTGGCACCTAGAACAATCGTTCAAAACATCAAGTTCCTGAATAATCTTCCAGAAGAATGGGGACGATATGTCACTATTGTCAACCAAACAAAAGACTTACATCAGGTGAACTTTGATCAACTAAACGATTTTCTGAAACAAAACCAAGCTGAAGTGAATGAAGTCAGGAAAGAAAGATTGGCAAAGAATCATGATCCATTGGCACTTATTGCTAAGACTCAAACTACAGTGAATACACAACAACAAGCTTCATCATCTTCCAACAACAACAACTTGCAGCAATACATTCCACAACCACAACAACAATTCTATCCAGATCAACAATACCAGGAACAAGGAATCACTGATCCTGAAACTGACCCAGAAGCGACCTTGCAACAGATATTTTCTTTATTGGATAAAGCATTTAACAGTCGCATCGGTAATCATGCGGTTCCGTATCAGGGTAATCAGTCGGGTCAGCATGTTGGAAATCAGATGGGACAGAATGTTGGGAATAGAGCAGTGGGTAATCAGAATGGAAATGTTGCAGCTCCAGTCGTTGGGAATTATGGAAATGTGAATCAGGGTAATCAGATTAAGTGTTATAACTGTCAATGAGTGGGTCACATGGCAAGGAATTGTCCTACTAAGCCGAAAAAGAAGGATTTTGCGTATCTTCAGAAAGCTATCCTGTTAGCACAAAAGGCAGAATCTGGAATGCAGTTGAGTGCTGAGGAACATGATTTTTTCGCTATTATGGATGATTTGGAAGACCGAGAGGACATCAATGCAAACTGCGTCTTCATGGCAAATCTTCAGGAGACTAAGTACGACACTGACTCTGACGCACCTCCTGTCTATGACACAAATGCAGTATCTAAGGTACCAATCATTGATCCATGCTATAACAATGTCATATGTGATGTGTTTACTCATGACGAACATCATTCTGTGACGCCAACACCTACTTATGATACATACACGGACAATCCGAGTTGTAGCAATACTAACTCTGAAACTCCATATGTGGATCCTAGTGGAGGCTGTGTGGCACAAAATACTGAGACTGATGAGGAAACACGTGCTTATTTTGAATCATTAATCAATAAATGTGGCATTGAAATTGAAAAAGTGAGTAAGGTCAATCGCGAAGTTAAGGCCGCGAATAAGAAATTGACCGCTGAGCTTGAGAGCTACAAGGAGCATGCCAAAGCCTATGAATTTCATACAAACAAAATGTCCGAATTAGAAATTGGTTATCGAGATTCTGTTTTAAGAGAAAAACAATTGCAACTCAAGTATGACACACTTGATGTGAATTTGAACTTGAAAATAAAATCTTTAAACAAGGAAATTTCTGAACTAAATGACCAACTTTCTAAACAAAAAGCATTGTTTTCTGATCTTGAAAAAGAGAAGAAACAGTTGATTGCTGATTTTTCAAAACGAGAAGATTCTCTTCTTGATGAAATTCTGGATAAAAATGAGATAATCAAAAAATTGGAAAATTTTCTTGTTACAACGGGTCATTCCGCTAAAACAAACAAGATGCTTTCTAATCAAGCAAATCCGATTTTTCACACTGCACATAAAATGGCTCTTGGTAACAACCCTTCTTCGTTCTTCAAGAAAGCTCAGAAATCTCAGAATGTGTTGAACAATGGAAAACCTTTGCATGAACCCATAATTGTTCGTGATTCTCTTGAAACGTTGGAACTATCTGAGGAGAGTAGATCAAAAATGAAACAAAAGAATCCAGATCTTAAACCGATTGATTATAACAAATGGAACAAAATTAATGGAATTACTTTTGTTAATCAAAAAGAACAATCAACGTTTTCCACCACACCAAGTGTTTCAAACAAAGTGTCAACACCAGTTTCAAAACCAGTTTCAAAACCAGTTGCAACTCCTGTAGTTGTCTCAAAATTCTTTTCGAAAATCGAACAAATGTCTTCAAAAAATTCTTTTAACACAAGTGATGCCAGAAGCATTTTAGACGACGTAAAAACTAGAATTGGATATCTTCAAGAGACTGTCAAATCTAAAACCAATATTACTACTAACATCTGGTTTACTCGTCATGATGACGAAACGAAAGAGTTTTTTAAAACTCAAATTGAACCTCCGTTAACTGGCATCAGTGCGAGGGTAATTCATTTCGAACAAGCGTTTTTGAAAGAAACAGCTGACTTTGTCAAGGACCATAAATCCCTGGTAAAGCAAGCTAATGAAAGTGTTGAACACATCAAAGTTTTGGAAAATTTGAATGATTCTCTCTTCGAAGATGTTATGACTACCGATATCATGTCCATTATTTTACAAACATATTCTGTTGAAGATCATGAAAGACTCCAGTCTGAGACCTCCGCAATTGTTTCAAAATATGAAAATGCTCTTGAAAAACTTGAAAAAGAAAACGTGTCCTATTTTAAACAGCTTGATCGAAAAACCGAGGAATGCAAGTATGACAAACTATCGTATGAGCGTGCCTACAAGGACATGAAAGAGCAAAATGATCTTTTGAGAGCTCAGCTGGAAAGTATAAAAGGGAAGGCTGTGGATACTAAGTTTGCAAAACCATTGACTGAGGAGAAAACAAATGTTCCCAAACCGGTTTTCAAACCAAAAATGTCTATTTCTCAGTTTCCTCCAAAAGTCAATGAGAAAAATGACTTGTCAAAAACAGTCACTCCACAGACTTTGCCTATTAAAAAGAGAATTATCAAAGCTTTTGAAAAACCTGTTTTTGATAAAGAAAAAGTGATTACACATGGCATTTCTAGGACTAGTACAAGGAATGTGACCAAAAATCCAGTTAAAGAATCTGTTGGTTCTAACAACATGGTCAACAATCACTATCTAGAAGAAGCTAGGAAAAAGGCACAGACTCGAAAAGATGGAATTCTAGGTGCAACATCTAGGGTGATGAATTCTACAAGATTTCAAGGCACTGCTAGTAGTAGTAAACCATTACCTAGGAACACTCTACAAAAGACTAGGGATTGGCTTGCATCTAAGAGTAGTTGCGCAAAAGAAAATGCTATGCCCTTAGAAAACAACACTAGGAATTCTAAGTCTTTTTCGAACAAGAATCAATTTCCAATAGACTGTAGTGACAAAGTTAAAGCTGCTGCTTTAAACAAGAATATTGAATTTGTCTGTACTACATGTAAAAAATGTGTCTTTTCAGCTAATCATGATGCATGTGTCTCACAATATCTCAAGAAAGATAATTCTCGTGCCAAGGCACAATCCACTAAGACACCAAATAGAAACAAGCCCGTTGATAAAATGTCAAACAAAAAGAAACCTAATAGGTGGATCTCTTCAGGACGTAGTTTTTTTAAAACTGAGTCTTCCGCTGCATCTGATAAGAAAACAACTCCTAGATCTTACCTCAGGTGGATACCCACGGGAAAAGTTTTCAACCAAATAGGTCTTAGATGGATTCCCACAGGAAAGATTTTTGATACTTGCTCCAACACAGATAATAGTGAAACTCATCAAGATAAGGAAGTCAAAACCACTACAACCGTTGATAGTGATCACCCTCACCGTGAGGAATCTTGTACTTCTAACACTGTTATTTGTGAAAACTCTTCTTCTTTGGCTGCAGGTGAATCAAATATCTCTGAACCCAGCTCATCAGAGGGTTCTAATTCTGTAAACTCTTCTTTTTCATTCTCTCTATCTTCTATTTTTGATTTTCCATTTCTTCTATAAAATCAAAAACAAAATACAAAAATATAAAACTTTCAAAAAATACAAAAACAATATAAAATCAAAAATCCAAAAATATTCTTCTCACGACATGTCTCTCGTATAATCGATATTCTGTACGTTTCTAGAAATGTCATTCAACAATGATACGGACATGTACAGATGCTTGAACGAGAGTTCTTTAAATGTTTTCTAAAACATGTCGTTTCTCAAAATTTCTTCAATAATGGCTTTCGTATACTTCAGTACGAAACCCGAACTTCAAATTAATGGCTTCTGGACACATCAGTTCAGAACCCGCGCTTCAAAGAAAGGAAAGTGCTTAACCAAATCAAAGGTTTTAAATATTTTCAAGCACTATTCCAAAAAAACTTAATGGCTTTTAAGTATTTCCGCTTGCAACCCGATCTTTAAAGAAAGGAAAGTGCTACGCAAAATCGATTTTCATAAATATCGAGCACTTATCCTAAAACAAATGAAGATAATTTTCTATAATATCTTCAAAAGATTTTCAAAATCTTCATCATCTTGCGTACCATTGATTCGAAATTTTTCAAAAAGATTTTCAAAATCTCTCACATTTGGTACCAAGATAACTCCCTCTAAACTCTTAATTGATTCTAAATTTTATGTATGAAAAATATGCTTTCGTTAAGGGGGAGTATTAAACCAAAATTGTTCCAAAATTCATGCTAAATCAGTTTCTCTCCGAATGCTTTTCGAAAAACATATCTTTTAATCATTTTGTTTCAAAAACATCATAGATATGCTATTTTTGAGGGGGAGAAACATGATTAAAATGTGATCAAAAAGTTTAATGATCGTTGTTTGAATCTCAAAATGAGCTCGACTCAGACGGAACCAATGAATTGACGGGAATCAATGTTAGTAAATGTACCATCTCGAGAAAATTTCCATGGACTTGACCAGGACGGGTAATAATTTCAAGCTAGTTCTCTAGTGATGTAAACGTGTCTCGAATCGGTCTAGTTCATTTAAAGTCGATCAATTCAAAAAGTGCGAACTCTACCCTCTATGTGTAGATTTCTGTCAAAACTTATAAGCACATGTGAAGGGGGAGTGTTTCTGAAAATATAAAACTCTCGGAATGTTTCAAACATGTTTTCTTTCATAAACACTCTGAGAGATTTTCAAGAAATATGGTTTTATGGCAACAATAGGACAGTCATGGAGTTATAAGGTGCTAAGGATAGGAAATTCGTCCTATGATCCGCCAGAACCGGAGGGATCTACCCAAGGACATCACAAACAGTTAGTATTAGAATTCCTTAGGAATGATTGAAAAAAGGAGTAAAGTGAGAAAGGAGAAAGAAGGGGTTGAAGAATTAATAAGAAAAGTAATGAAAAAGGGTGAAAAGAAATAGCCCTCCATATTCAACCTTAGGGCAGAAACCGGGTTCAATTCATCTGCTACTGGTTGTCACTAGATGACACTGGTATTGAAGACAAAGACGTCATGGACCCAGTGACGCACTGCACTAAACCTTCTAGCCACTCAATTCCTCTTAAAAGGATTTGTTTCATTCTCACTGGGAACCCTACATAATCTATTGACTTTCTCTTAGAGATCGTTGGTATTGAAGAAGGAGACCCTCTCCCTAGTCTCCGCTCAGGAAAACTAAAATGCACTAATTGAGTCTAGAGCCACGAGATTCATCAAAAGATCTCATAGGAACACTTGACATGACATCGCTTGTTGTTCATCAATAAGGGCACAAGTGATATATTCTAGAGTCCTACGCAGATCTTAGCAATCTGCCAGAACATTTATGAGAAGTTTCACAATTTTGATTCTTCAGTGATTGAATGGAAACTCCTGCCAGGGTCAACATCAAGCAGCCCTGACAGCAGGTGATGCGTGCCAAACAGTCAAGCTAAATCACACAAGCCCGCCACTTGTGAATGGCGGACCGTAACCAGCTTAAAACTACTTCAGCACGAATGCAATGAAGATCTGAGGAGTATAGTGTTTCCCCGGGTCGTTATGTCCCAGCGAGTTGTGCAATGGATTATCAAACGTTTAGTGATCGAGGAATCTGAACGGGAAAAGGATTTGAATAGATTATGACTACGGAAAAAGCCAACAAATTAAAACGGCTTAAATGCAAATTAAAGAAAGTTAAAAAGATAAAATCTATTAAATAAACGCTATCACTATTTTTAAAATGATGAACGTTTAAAAATTAAAACTAAAAACTTACGTTTAAAATAAAAATACGTAAACGTACAAAATAAAAAGTGAAATCTAAGAAATAAAAGTCCTAAAAATATGAAAAATACATTTTTACAAACCTAATGATATAAGAAACTTTTTAGAAAAAGAAAATTATTTTTATAACTAATTATCTAATTATTATTAATTAAAAACTATTTTTAACTATTAAATAATTACCTAAAATACAAGAAAATAGGAAATAAAGCTAGAAAAATAAAATTATGAAATGGAAAAGTCTAAAATATCAAACTAGAATTTTCAAAACTATTTTTGTATTTTTCTGATTATTTTCCTATTTTCTATGAATTTAAATCTATTTAAATCTAATTTAAATTGTTAAAAATACCAAATAAAAGGGGAAAAATATGGAAAAATCTTTTTTATGCTTTTTATATTTTTCTTAAACAGGAAAAAATGAAAAATTATTTTTGGAACTTTTTCTCAATTAATTGCAATTAAAGCTAATTAAAAATGATTAAAAACTATTTATATTTAAGAAAAATACTAAACAGTGACCAAAATTAATGAAAATTTCAGGTAAATTCTAAAATTATAATCTAAAGCTGAGAAAAATATAAAAACTAGGGCCTATGTGGGAGAATCTGAAGCTGTAGTGTAACTTGAGCTAAAATAAGCACTTAAGATTAAGCAAATAAGCTCTACAGTGAACCAAACTGTTACAGAAGCTATGCTATACTATAACTACTCTAAGGCCACCAATTGAAGCTACTCCTAACTGCTAAACAGCATTCTAATTATGATTAAGCTTAACTGATTATCTAGCAAAACATGAAACTGACCCTACTGTTTAAGCCCTTCTAACTGCTTATCCAAATAGCTATCATGAAAACCAAAAGCATGGATCTCAAGAATACCAACCAGAGAACATGTGTACCAAATTACAGCTACTGAGGACAAGTATTAAAGAAGTTAGAGAGCAAAACAAAATGGCAAAACAATGACAGCAAGCTGATTGCAGCAGAACAGGTAACAGGGAAGCTAGTTTGAGCTTATTTATAAGCTAATTCACTGAGCTAAAAGGTAAAACAGAATTGGGGTCTTGAATACCACCTGACAAACTACAATATGACCAAATTTGAGACCATGAAAAACAGATTTGAACAGTGTGCATCATCTGCAAGGTCTGCACAAAATGAGCTCAGACCTGGTGTTGACTTTTTAAAAACAGAAGTGAGGTTTGACTTTTATGAAATTCAAAAGCAATTGTGTGAATGAAATGGATGAAACATGATGTAATGAAACTTAAACAAGCTAACTTATCCAATTCTAAACCTATCAGACAGATTTCAGAAACTGTTTTCCACAGGAAATGCATACAAGACAGTTGAGATGAAAATTTGACTTAACATGGACATGGATGCAAAACTAGGACAGTTATGCATGTAATAGACTATAGTATGCCTAAAGCAACTGATCTAACACAATATTCTACCCTTGAGCACAGTTGAAAGCTCTAATCCAAACACCCCTTTAAAGATCTGATAAGCAATTAAAACTGGCTAGCTACTGACCCAGCTTGAACCAATGACCTAACTGAGTATAAACTACCTAGTTACAACTAACTGAACACAATAAAACCAATTGTTGCCACAGATACACATACAACCATGAACTGCAATTTTTGACTTGAAAGTTGAAAACTTGGAAACTTACTCACATGAGCCCAGCTGGTGTAGCAGGCTAAAACCAGACCAATCCTATCCTAATTAAGCCTAATCCAACCCATTTACACCACTGCAACATCCCATATCAGCTTCCATTTCACATAGAGTCCAAGATTGACTTTCATTGACCATGGGATAAAACTGCTTAAAACTTGATTGCAAGCTGATACAAAGCTAACATAAGCTTAAATATGCTTATATAAGATGGAAATAGAACTGTTAAAAGTTTGCAAATGACAGTTTGAGATTAAGATTTTCAACAGTAACTCATAAACTTGGAAATTATATGAAGACTAGAATTGATGCTCAAAAGTGGCTTACAATGGTATTTTAACTTAAAGGAAATACAAATGAACTGAAATTACAACATTGTAATTAAACTAAGACATGGATTAAAAAAAAAGACATAAGAAGAATTTTTATAAAACTAACTACTTTCCAAACTTGCTTCTTTCTTCTCTTTTTATAGCTCAGATGCTTTCTCTTTCATCACTGATTAAATCCCACCTCTCTTGATGGCCATTGGATGAGAAAACATGATCTTGGCCATTCATCACTTTTTGGCGGGAAATTGAGTTTTGACAGTTTGATGAGATAGAGTGTATAGAGGTGAGAAGTAATCAATGTGTTTTGGAGTATAGTTGAGGTGGAGTGTGAGGAGGGGAAAGGTGAGCATGGGGGGGGGGGGAAAGATAAAGCCTGGGTGTTTGCAGGTTTGATGATGGTGGTTTGGTAACTCGTGAGGGAGAGAGGGAAAAGCAGTCAACAGGCATTTGACTGGGATATTAATAATAGGGGGTCCAAATGGCAGGGTCCAAAAAGCAGTGGCAGGGTCAAATGAACTATGACAAGGGCCAAGGTTAATAATAGGTTAATAATCAAGGGCCTAAGTTGCCATTTCTGAAACTGTAGGGACTAGAACTGCCAAATCTTCAAAGTTGATGCAAGGGCTAAAATTGACAAGTATCAAAAGTTCAAGGACCAAAGTTGACATTTTCACATTTTCCAGGGACCAATTCTGCCAATTTTGAAACTTGAAGGACCAATTTGTAATTTTCTCAAACTTTTTATATTTTTCACCAAAGGACTAAATTTGACAACTTTTGATTTTAAAAGGACCTTTGGTGACTTTACTTTTGAAATTATGTGCTCAGGGACTGTTTTTGACAACTTTTGAAACTTGGGGGACTAAAACTGCAATTTTTGCAAATTTGATATGTTTTTCATCTGATTTTGATATTTTTGCATTTATAACACATAAAACACTGATTTGTGACATTTTGATCATTTTGATGTGTTTCTGAGTGTTTTCAGATGATTTTGCAGTTTATTTTGTACAAAAATGATGAGTATTTAGACACTCATCAATCCCCCACACTGAGATATTGCTAGTCCCTAGCAATGATTTGAGAAAACATAATGGATTTTAAACTCTTTACCAAAAGCCATTACTTCTGGAGTAGCCAAATGTTTCAGTTCAAGTAAGAACCATGGTACACCGATAACCATGTGATTTTGAGCAAACCACCAGCTTTCAACGGATTTGATTTTGTCTTTACCAGAAGCCGTACCCTTCTGGACTAGCCAACTCTTAGATAAATTATCAGAATTATCTTTGGTGAGTCGATTACCAATTATGGATTTTCCACTGCCTTTACCACAAGCCATAAACTTGCGGGCTAGCCAACTCTTAACTTTTTAGGATATGGTGAGCTGAATACCATACAATTTTGGGCAAATTGCCAGCCGTATAAACGGATTTGAGATATCTTTACCAAGAGCCGTTTGCTCCTGGATTAGCCAATCCTTTTGTTTATCAAACATGGCGGACTGATAACCAAATGAGAAAGTGTAAAACACTTACTCCAAAAAAAATTTTTGGCCAAAAACGGGGGAATTGGTATAATTATATGATAAAATTCGTGAGAATTCCCCCCCAAACTTAGAAATGAATATTGCCCTCAATATTCAAAGTACCGGCGGTTATGCCGAACTGAGAACGTAAAAGGGAAATACTACGGCCATTATTTAGAAAGGTTTTTTTTTTTTTTTTTTTTTTTTTTTTTTTTTTTTTTTTTCAGAAAACTTATATATATAACATGTGGGGCAACTCCCCCACACTAGGGTGGTACACACGGGTGAAAACCCATGTTTAACTACTGTTTTTGATTACCGAGTCGCTAGCTTGACTCGACCCCGAATTAATTTGTTCATGGGGAAGTAAGGTGGAAGAAACAATCTCCATCGGACTTTCATTCAAGATGTTTGGACAAACATTTGAAGTACGTGAAAGTTCCACACCGATGAGATATACATAGAACCGGCTCAAAAAATGATAAATGAAAATGCCGGGGTCAAAGATAGTGTCTTCATTCCCGAAGGAGTGAAGATGAAGAGAAATCACAAGATATTTGAGGAAAGGAAGAAAGGTCTTGATAACAATCAAGATCCATTCTTCATCCTCAAATGTAGACGTATTGGGAGGAAGGGTGAAGGTAGTATCATCAATAAGCAAACTCATACGATAGAGTACACCTTCCTCCGAGCTAATATCATCCTCAAGATCAAAGTAGAAATGATCATGTTCCGGAGGAGATATGTCATGAGAGAGTTCACCGGAGAACTCTTTATGAAGAGAATTATTCACATGAGGTGAATTTGTGAACTCTTGTTCCATTGTGGGCTCATCACTATCCTCGGTCTGAGTATTAAAGAGTGGATTCTCAGAAATTAGAGTGAATTCAGAGTCGAATTCAAATAGAGGATTGGTGAAAGTAGCTTTGAATGTTTCGGGAACAAAGTGATCAACATTCTCTATTGGACTGTTGGGATAAGAAGTGAGTGAACGATCATTATCAATGAGACTTTCAGTCTCTCTCAGATCGGCTTCGAAATCAAAGAGTGGATTGATGTGAGTGAGTTCACCGGAGAACTCCTCAAGAAGATGATCAGCATCAGATTGTGGAAGTGATGCCTCAACGTACTCGATGTTTCCAAAGGAAGCACAATCGTTGCTAAAATCGGAGAAAGTTTCCAAATGATCATTTGAACACTCAAGAGGGGAAAGAGAATCACACATCTGATCAGAAGTTCCCTGTGACTCTCTCGGGATTGGGACAAGGTCCTCAACACTAGACTTTATGAATTCGTCCGATTCCTTTTCAGGAACAGTGTCAAGATGCTCGTCCCCCATATTCAGAGAGTGAGTGGGAGCTTCGGGTGTGATAGCAGTTGTTTGAGATGAAATCTCAACTGCTGGGATATCATCTGATGAACTTGATGAATATTTATAGAATTGAAGGATATCAAGTGTATCCTCATCATCACTGTCATCAGGAATAAAACGGAATCGAGAGCTAGATTTGGCTGCTTTTTGTATTTTAATTAATTCCCTAATAGAGTTTTCACTGGCAATCTGGGAATCTAATTTAGCAGCCTGTTCTTCAGCTAACAATTCTTCCATGGATTTTGGATTATCTTGGGAATGTTTACATTCCTTCAAATCTTTCAGTAAATCCAAAAGATCAAGGAGAAGATTTTGAGGAAGTGGATCAGGCTGAGGTGGTGCCTGATTCGTTTGGTACTGTAGAGGTTGGTCATGATACGAAGAGTCGTAATTGTTACAAGGAAATGGATTCCTTGTTTGACAATCCGAGCTAAAGTGAGGACCTCCACAATACTCACAACAGTAAAACTGATGTGGCTGTGAGTTATATGTGTGGTAGTCATAATTGTTGTCAGGAACCTGCTCATAGACAAGCGTGTTTCCCAATGGACAATCAGAACTGGAGTGTGAACCACCACAGTACTCACAACAGTAAAACTGCTGAGTCTCACAGTGTGGTAGCTGATGGAATAAATCAGTTGTGTTATGGTAGGAATAGGGATCTTGGTTATAGACAGACCCGTTTCCTGACTCCACCATGCCACAACTGGGGCAATTGCCACCATTATAAGGACCACCACACCATTGACAACCAAGAGGGTGAGGATAAGACATAGAAAGAATCAAATGTTTTCAGAGGGGTAGGGATGAAGAATCAAAGATGTGAGAGGGTAAAGATGAATGTTTTTGGTATTTTTGAAAAACATTTTGCAAAAACAAAGAATGAAAATCTTTTTGGGTTTTTGAAAAAGAAAATATAAACACATACAGGTGGTATAAACAAGGAGTGAATATTCAAATCACTAATCTGCTAAACGGAAGATAAGCCGCACAGCTCCCCGGCAGCGGCGCAAAAAATTTGATGCGTGCCAAACAGTCAAGCTAAATCACACAAGCCCGCCACTTGTGAATGGCGGACCGTAACCAGCTTAAAACTGCTTCAGCACGAATGCAATGAAGATCTGAGGAGTATAGTGTTTCCCCGGGTCGTTATGTCCCAGCGAGTTGTGCAATGGATTATCAAACGTTTAGTGATCGAGGAATCTGAACGGGAAAAGGATTTGAATAGATTATGACTACGGAAAAAGCCAACAAATTAAAACGGCTTAAATGCAAATTAAAGAAAGTTAAAAAGATAAAATCTATTAAATAAACGCTATCACTATTTTTAAAATGATGAACGTTTAAAAATTAAAACTAAAAACTTACGTTTAAAATAAAAATACGTAAACGTACAAAATAAAAAGTGAAATCTAAGAAATAAAAGTCCTAAAAATATGAAAAATACATTTTTACAAACCTAATGATATAAGAAACTTTTTAGAAAAAGAAAATTATTTTTATAACTAATTATCTAATTATTATTAATTAAAAACTATTTTTAACTATTAAATAATTACCTAAAATACAAGAAAATAGGAAATAAAGCTAGAAAAATAAAATTATGAAATGGAAAAGTCTAAAATATCAAACTAGAATTTTCAAAACTATTTTTGTATTTTTCTGATTATTTTCCTATTTTCTATGAATTTAAATCTATTTAAATCTAATTTAAATTGTTAAAAATACCAAATAAAAGGGGAAAAATATGGAAAAATCTTTTTTATGTTTTTTATATTTTTCTTAAACAGGAAAAAATGAAAAATTATTTTTTGGAACTTTTTCTCAATTAATTGCAATTAAAGCTAATTAAAAATGATTAAAAATTATTTATATTTAAGAAAAATACTAAACAGTGACCAAAATTAATGAAAATTTCAGGTAAATTCTAAAATTATAATCTAAAGCTGAGAAAAATATAAAAACTAGGTCCTATGTGGGAGAATCTGAAGCTGTAGTGTAACTTGAGCTAAAATAAGCACTTAAGATTAAGCAAATAAGCTCTACAGTGAACCAAACTGTGACAGAAGCTATGCTATACTATAACTACTCTAAGGCCACCAATTGAAGCTACTCCTAACTGCTAAACAGCATTCTAATTATGATTAAGCTTAACTGATTATCTAGCAAAACATGAAACTGACCCTACTGTTTAAGCCCTTCTAACTGCTTATCCAAATAGCTATCATGAAAACCAAAAGCATGGATCTCAAGAATACCAACCAGAGAACATGTGTACCAAATTACAACTACTGAGGACAAGTATTAAAGAAGTTAGAGAGCAAAACAATGACAGCAAGCTGATTGCAGCAGAACAGGTAACAGGGAAGCTAGTTTGAGCTTATTTATAAGCTAATTCACTGAGCTAAAAGGTAAAACAGAATTGGGGTCTTGAATACCACCTGACAAACTACAATATGACCAAATTTGAGACCATGAAAAACAAATTTGAACAGTGTGCATCATCTGCAAGGTCTGCACAAAATGAGCTCAGACCTGGTGTTGACTTTTTAAAAACAGAAGTGAGGTTTGACTTTTATGAAATTCAAAAGCAATTGTGTGAATGAAATGGATGAAACATGATGTAATGAAACTTAAACAAGCTAACTTATCCAATTCTAAACCTATCAGACAGATTTCAGAAACTGTTTTCCACAGGAAATGCATACAAGACAGTTGAGATGAAAATTTGACTTAACATGGACATGGATGCAAAACTAGGACAGTTATGCATGTAATAGACTATAGTATGCCTAAAGCAACTGATCTAACACAATATTTTACCCTTGAGCACAGTTGAAAGCTCTAATCCAAACACCCCTTTAAAGATCTGATAAGCAATTAAAACTGGCTAGCTACTGACCCAGCTTGAACCAATGACCTAACTGAGTATAAACTACCTAGTTACAACTAACTGAACACAATAAAACCAATTGTTGCCACAGATACACATACAACCATGAACTGCAATTTTTGACTTGAAAGTTGAAAACTTGGAAACTTACTCACATGAGCCCAGCTGGTGTAGCAGGCTAAAACCAGACCAATCCTATCCTAATTAAGCCTAATCCAACCCATTTACACCACTGCAACATCCCATATCAGCTTCCATTTCACATAGAGTCCAAGATTGACTTTCATTGACCATGGGATAAAACTGCTTAAAACTTGATTGCAAGCTGATACAAAGCTAACATAAGCTTAAATATGCTTATATAAGATGGAAATAGAACTGTTAAAAGTTTGCAAATGACAGTTTGAGATTAAGATTTTCAACAGTAACTCATAAACTTGGAAATTATATGAAGACTAGAATTGATGCTCAAAAGTGGCTTACAATGGTATTTTAACTTAAAGGAAATACAAATGAACTGAAATTACAACATTGTTATTAAACTAAGACATGGATTAAAAAAACGACATAAGAAGAATTTTTATAAAACTAACTACTTTCCAAACTTGCTTCTTTCTTCTCTTTTTATAGCTCAGATGCTTTCTCTTTCATCACTGATTAAATCCCACCTCTCTTGATGGCCATTGGATGAGAAAACATGATCTTGGCCATTCATCACTTTTTGGCGGGAAATTGAGTTTTGACAGTTTGATGAGATAGAGTGTATAGAGGTGAGAAGTAATCAATGTGTTTTGGAGTATAGTTGAGGTGGAGTGTGAGGAGGGGAAAGGTGAGCATGGGGGGGGGGGAAAGATAAAGCCTGGGTGTTTGCAGGTTTGATGATGGTGGTTTGGTAACTCGTGAGGGAGAGAGGGAAAAGCAGTCAACAGGCATTTGACTGGGATATTAATAATAGGGGGTCCAAATGGCAGGGTCCAAAAAGCAGTGGCAGGGTCAAATGAACTATGACAAGGGCCAAGGTTAATAATAGGTTAATAATCAAGGGCCTAAGTTGCCATTTCTGAAACTGTAGGGACTAGAACTGCCAAATCTTCAAAGTTGATGCAAGGGCTAAAATTGACAAGTATCAAAAGTTCAAGGACCAAAGTTGACATTTTCACATTTTCCAGGGACCAATTCTGCCAATTTTGAAACTTGAAGGACCAATTTGTAATTTTCTCAAACTTTTTATATTTTTCACCAAAGGACTAAATTTGACAACTTTTGATTTTAAAAGGACCTTTGGTGACTTTACTTTTGAAATTATGTGCTCAGGGACTGTTTTTGATAACTTTTGAAACTTGGGGGACTAAAACTGCAATTTTTGCAAATTTGATATGTTTTTCATCTGATTTTGATATTTTTGCATTTATAACACATAAAACACTGATTTGTGATATTTTGATCATTTTGATGTGTTTCTGAGTGTTTTCAGATGATTTTGCAGTTTATTTTGTACAAAAATGATGAGTATTTAGACACTCATCAGCAGGTCACTTCGGTAACTCCCCGTGGATTACGCTTAGTGTGTCTTAAACGGTCTACAGTCATGGGGTGATGCTTCGGTGTACCTCAGCGACTCATCTGAACTGTAGGTGTACCTCGGTACATCGCGTTATCTCACTTGTGGGACTCCAGTTCAGGAACGGCCTCTGTGAGAATTAGAGACGTGTTTTCACACTATGCTGTTAACACCCTCGAAATTCAAACTTGTAAGTGCCGGAATCCGCTTATTACTAACCTGTTTTTATGTTTTCTTCTTATGGAAGCTCCGGAGCGGACTGATCGTACAGATTCTCCACATGCTCATACCAACAACACATGAAAGTTCTCAACAAAATCAAAGGCAACACAAAGTTAAAGATGATTCTTTGTCAATGTCAAAGAATCAACAAAGTTTAAAGACTCGAGAACTACATCATTGGTAACCAAAAGTCAAATAGAAGTGTGAGCATGGTGGAGAAAGGCGTGGAGACACCTAACCAATGAAGTTGACAACGGCAGACAACCACATTATCTGATCACAAAGCATGAAGGAACAAAGAATCAAGACTATTCTATATCTACACGCAAAGTTCAAGCTCAAGGAAAGTAAAGACCTAATCAAGTGGAGCATCTTTTGAATGACCACCCCTTAGGGGGAGATTGTTAGCCTTAATAGTTTTATTAGAAGTGATGGTCATTCACGTTTAAGAACTTTGTAACGTGTGTTAGATATGGTGATAGAATAGTCAACGGGCTCGTGGATTGGGCTAAGCTAATTGGTTAGAAGTTATGTTAAGACTAGCCTTATATCAATCCATGTCCAATCCAATCCAAACGAGCCCATGCCAAGCCCATTAGGGCATCTTCTACTTGTACTATATAAACCCCTCAAAGTCTCATTTGAGGGGTGTGCTTGAGTGTGTGTGTGTGTGTGTGTTTTTCCTTTGAAGCAATATACAACTTATTGTTTTCATCTTTCTTCTCTCTACCTCTCTACACATTCACGCATAATATATCAAGACACCATCTCTCATCTTAATCTTTCTTTGCTTCATATTATGCACAACATCTTTGTGTATAACGTGGTTTATATTATACGTGTTCTTGTTGTGTTGGTAACGTGAGTATTTGGGATAAGGTATATGTGATAAAGGGGTATAACACCCCCTTTCTCCCTTCATCTGAAGATGATAGTGTAGTAGATCCAAGTGATTCATCTAGGGGTTCAGATGACTCCACAGAGTGTCTAGAGCCAATCTTCAATAGATTGGTGAGAGAGGAAGCGGAGAGGACAGCAGCAGGTGGAGGGAAGCCCCAACCTTTACAACCTCAACCCCAACCAAGGCCACGTGCCAGAAATCCACCACTCCCAAAGACAAGAGAGGTGGTGATTGGTCTTCCTGCTCCAGGATCTGGTGCTACATACCATGGAAGCAGGGGAAAGGGCAAGGAGGCAGAGGTGAAGGGAAAGGGAAAAAGGAAGGTGGAGTAGAAGATGCTCTATGGTGGAACGAGTAGATGGAACAACTGAAGATTTCTCATATCACAAATGCATCCATCGTCGTTTTCATCAATCCATCCATTCCATTTTCATCTTCAGCTTCTTCATCGTACTGGTCATGCATATCCACCAGCTTTTGTAATAGATGATGGGAGCTAGAATATGTTAAGTAGATTTTGTATAGGAATGATCATGCATATCCACCAGCTTTTGTAATAGATGCTAGGAGCTGTAAATTGTTTCTTGAATGCATGAGCAACTTCTCTTTTATATCTCAATGATTATCCCTTGATCTTTACTTCAGTACTTCTCTTCAGAAGAAATAATGAGATCACTTGTACCAATGCGTATCACTTGTGCGTCTCTTCAGTAGAAACCAGCTTTAAGCTTACGTGACCATATTCCCAATTAATCACACTTGGTGAACTTCAACTTAAGATTAGTAACTGCTCATAAAGGCATTCTGCAAAACAGACACAAAGTAGCAAACAAACCAAAACATACAAGGCTAAAAGATCATTAGCTGGTTAATGTTGTGAAACAAAAATATAAATAATCTACACACTATTTACAAGTTAGACAGCAACAATCCTCCCCTGAGGCTTTGCAATTAAGGGTTAAGCATCCCAATATGGACTCTCTGCAGAGGATGATCCTACAACAACAACAAAAATATATACAAAATATTAGTACACTATGGAGACTCAAGTCATCACTGACTTGAGCCTGCCTTGTGGATCATAAGATTTAGGCCATGTAGATGTATAAGATCCACCATTGTTCCTGGCCCTCCATTGAAAATTAGGTCCCTTTTGAGTCCAAGAACAACCTGCTGAGGGCTTCACAGCAGTACCCCATATCCCTTGCCAACATACATTGAGTCAAAACATCCATGCCAATAACCATTTTGAAAATATGAACTAGTTGGTCTCACATATGGTCTAGCAACAGATCTGCTCCATTTTGAAAATTGTTTATCAGCAGAATTATGTTTATAAGTTTCTTGTAGAACAAAAGATGGTATATCATTAACATTTTTCCACATTGGTCTAGGTTTCTTTTGACTAGCACATACACCCATTCTTTGCTCATGAAAATTACAATCCTTAATCAAATGAAATTTACTTCCACAAACAAAACATGTCTTCTTTTTAGAAGATTTATTCAAAGTGAAAGATGTTTCATTACATGCAAAAGCATTCACACCACAAACATTAACAGAATTAAAGAAATTGTTTTGCAAAGAATTAAATGACAAGTATTCAGAGGAAACTGTCTTGGAAGTTGATTCCTCAGCAGCAACTCTAACAGGCTTGTAGGGAGTCTTGGGTTTGTAGGCTTGGGTGAGGTCTTGGGAAGGTCTGACTTTTCACTTGAATCACAACTGGTATATGTAGTAGACCCTTGGTCAGAGGACTTGTCACTGTCAGAACAAGAGACAAAGTCAGTAGATTTAGAATCAGGGTCTGGCAAGTCTCTTGACTTTTTGCCATAAAGATGGTGTGATCCATCAAAGTCTACTGTGATGGAAAGGTCAATGGGCATATATTCTCCTCTAATAGATCCAGGTACAACATGTAAGTCTCCTTCTTTTACATAATTAGCTAATCCTACTGGTGTAGATTTACGCATATCATTTCTAGCTTCTAAGCCAACATACTTCTTAAAACCTAAACCTAGCTCAGAGTTTACAGATTGACTACCATAGAGAAATCTAGCTACTTTGTCACCTGACACTAACCATTCTTTATGTCTAGCTACTTCCTCATCTAGTTGCTTTTTCAACCCTTGGTTTTCTGAAACTACATCATCTTTTTTTTTTCTCAGTAAGTTTTAAACCAATTCTAGTACAATCCAAATCACTTTCTAACACCCTTATCTTTTCATCATAAGCAAGTTGATTCTTTTGAAACCAAATTTTTTGTCTTTCTAAAGTTTTTAAAGCCTGTTTGTAAGCCTCAACTTCGACAAAACATTCATTATATTTAGGTTTCAATTCATCATAAGCTTCTTTAAGTTCATTATATCTTTCACTACAACCGAAAACACAATTATGTACCTGAGAGATGCCCATTAAGGCAACTTGATTATGTTGATCCTCTGTAGTACAGCTTGCCAGCAATCCACTCTGCTCAGAACCAGAAGCTTCATCATTATCAGGATCATGCACCTTCCAATTGACATGGTCATCCAGAGTGACCAAAGCTTTGGAGGATCCAGCTTCCGTTTGATTCTGCTGATAGGTAGAATACCTAACTTCATCACCAGCCTTCCTATCCTTGCATTCTCTTGAGAAGTGACCCATCTGACCACAAGTATAGCACTTGACTTTCCTTCTGTCAAATCTTGCTGAATCTCTTCCCTGGAAACCAAACTTTCTCCCAGACTTACTCTCAAACTTCTTGATGTTCATTGAGAGCATGGCCAGTTGCCACTTCAAGTTCATCTCGTCCATATCAAGTGGATCCACCTGTTCAAAATCCTCAAAAGCTAGTTGCTGCTAATTGTCATAATCAGCAACAAAAGAGTGAATTACATCTTCCAGTACACCACTGGATTTAGGTTGAGAATTTGATGTGGTGGTGATGTAGGATGATGATGCTGAGGAAATTGGGCTTGGAGCATAGGTCATCTTATGTGAGGAGGTACTAACAAAAGCTGAGTGAGTGGGAGTGGATGAACGAAAGTGAATTCTGACATCAGGCTCAAGAGTTTTAAGTCTGTTGTAGAGATCATCAAAAGTGACCAGATCTAGCCCACCTTTTGCTTTGAGTGCAATGCTTACTTGAAACCAAGATGGAGGTAAAGATCTTAAGAACTTTGAATTGCAATCCTCATTGTCTGGCATGGCCTTCATCTGATTCAATTGACTCAAAATCCTATGGAACCTGTCATATCCCTTGTGGATACCTTCTTCCTCAGAGATTTGGAATTCCTGAAACTGCTGTTTCAGCATTGATTTCCTTATCCTCTTTGACTCATCATTCCCACCAAACCTAGCCTTGATTGCCATCCAGATGTCCTTAGCATCCTCCATGTAGTGAAAGTCACCCATGTGATCATCTGGTATAGCCTGAAGGAGAATAGTTCGAACTTTATTCTCTCTCTGAACAGCCAGTATCTCTTCAGCAGTTTTGGGACCAACGATGGTAATAACTGTTGGATATAACTTTTCACATACACATCAAACCATAACACAAAGTAGCATATAGATGGAATTCTAGAGAGAGAAAGTTAGAGGTTTAGGGAACTTAGTGAGAGAAAGTGAAAGATATTATTATGAGCTCCAACTCTCTACCTTGGAAGGTAGAGAGTATTTATAGTCTTACATAAATCGCCACACATCGGGCTGTGGATCAGGCATACAGTGGGTAAAGACCCGTCCGTCCTCCACGGTGTTACTTAACTAAGTACTACTTAACATAAAAGAACTACGACTACGAGCTTTCTAACTATTACATATACTTGAGGTGACCGACTCTTTAACACCTGGAATTTCTAATTCCTAACAATCTCCCCCTAAGGGAGGTCACCTCAATCATGTACCAAAATTACATTGAATACAAATAGATTTTACATTAAAATTGTTCTTGCATTCTTGATGTAGTCCTTTGCTTCTAAGCTCGTAGTCATTGATTCTTCACATTGCATGTTTGGTTACTCCAAGTGGAGGTCTTTTACTGATCCACGTGATAATGATTTTGAGCCATCTTTTGAGATCATCAGCTATCAAAAATCTCTGTGACATCCTTTGTGGTGTTGGTATTATGTGATGTTGTGACTTTAGGACCGACATGCTCACATTCTGGATCATGAAATCTTCTCATCAGAGTAGCGGAAGCATATGTTGAATCATAATATTGGCAGCAGCGTAGCAGAAGCATGGAGTGAAAATATCAGAGTCATTGATGCACTAATCATGATTTCTTTTGAGATGAATGTGTTAGGTGAGCATGCGGCTATGGATTGACCGCTTCATTCTGATCAGCTGCAAACGTCGGGCGTACCTGCATACATCAGTTAGCAATAAATCGCACGAAAGTGTCTTTGATCACTTTCGTTGAATTGAGGTACACGGCCCACGGTTCCCCGTTGATCAGTACATGTACTGCCTGTGATCAGGTATAATTCCGAAGAATTTCCTTGACAGGGTTTCGCAGCTGCTCTAGCTGTTCTCAAACCGGAACGTCTCAAAGAAGACAACACGGAGTGAGTGAACCAGCGTATTTTAAGTCCACTGATTGATGAAAAGAGATTTGAAAACCAATCGTGTATTGCTCAATAGAAATTGTTTTTGCAATACAACGAAGGTTTTATTGAAAATCAATTATCAATCATAAAAACACCTTTTGGTTTGAAAAAATGAGTACACGGTCGATGTGCTAAAGAAAAGAGTTGTTAAGCACACAGACCGGTTTTTCAAAGGTATCCGTCAATCCATATCCTGAACCAGGATTGATTCAAGAGATTGAATCGCCCCATTGTTTCTGTTCAGTTGTCACATGGTTGATCTGTATAATAGATCTCACATGCCACCTACCAGGAGCTTGTTAGATGATGGCTCCAGAAGGCTTTCCATCTTCATTGTGAATATGATAACACATCACTCAGATGTTCTGGCACTACCACAAGGATAATGCGTAGGACTCAAGATATAATCTCTCTTTCCACATTGTGTGAAACAGAGAGTCTTCATTGAAAGTGTCCTAATGAGATTTATTGATGATCTCGTGGCTCTAGACTCAATTTGTGCATATTTGGATCCTGTGCCGGAGACTAGGGAGAGGGTCTCCTTCTTCAATATCAACAATCTCTAAGAGAAAGTCGATAGATAATGTCGGTTCCCCGTGAGAATGAAACAAGTCCTTTTAAGAGGAACTTGAGTGGTTTGGAAAGTTGAGGTGCAGTGCGTCACTGGGTCCATGACGTCTTGTCTTCAATACCGATGTTACCATCAGTAGCATATGAATTGAACCCGGTTTATGCCCTAAGGTTGAATAAATGGAGGGCTATTTGTTTTCACCCTTTCCTCATTCAATTATTTTTAATTCTTCAACCCCTTCAGTGCTTACCGAGACTTCATAGCTAGAAACTTGTTGGCGATTGCTTCAGCCCAGAGAAACATTGGAACCTTTGAGTAAATCAGCATTGTTCTAGCGGCTTCAACAAGAGTTCGATTTCGTCTTTCAACTACACCGTTCTGTTGAGGAGTTCGTGGAACACTTCTTTGATGGCTGATTCCAACGCTTTCATAGAATTCATTAAGTTGTTTGTTGACAAACTCAGTTCCATTGTCTGTTCTGATAATTCTGACGGTTTTGTTAAGTCGAACCTGCAGCTGTTTGATGAGTTTGATGATGATATCAGGAGTTTCATCCTTTGTCCTTAAGAACTTGACCCAGGTGAATCTAGAGTAATCATCAACCACAACTAACACATATTTCTTCCCAAAGATATTCGGCACCCTCATTGGTCCACATAAATCCATATGAATCATATGAAGAACTTCTGTGACAGAGTTAGTAGGTTTGGGTTTATGGGCATACTTCTTGCTTTTTCCCAATTGACATGCTGAACAAAGATGATCCTTTTCATACTTTAGTCTAGGTAAACCTACAACTAAGTCCTTTCTGGAAAGATCGTTGATGGTGCCGAAGTTCAAGTGATTGAGACGACGATGCCATAACCATGACTTTGTTTTTGAAGCCTTTGATAACAAGCAGATTGGAGAAGCCCTCATCATGTCATCGATAGAGATGGTGTAAAGATTTGACCCACGAGTTCCCTTTAACAGTTCCTTACCATTAAGATTTCTAACAAAGCAGGTATGTTTTCTGAAGGCAACTTCTAGATCAGAATCACAGAATTGACCAACAGAGAACAGATTATGACCCAAACCTTCTACATAGTAAACTCTAGAGATGACACTATCACCAACAACATAATCTCCATAACCCATAATAGCACCGAAATGATCATTACCAAATCTAACAGTCCCAATGAATTTGCTCACGAAGTTCATGAGCCGCGACCGGTCTCCAGTCATATGCTTGGAACAGCCTGAGTCCAGGTACCACAGAACGATTTGAACGATCTGCAGTTGAACACAGACAAGAATGGAAAACTGGATAATTGGGATCCCCATGCAAGAATGGGTTCCATTTGGTTAGTAACAATGTTTGGAACACCCACATCAGAAATAGAAGCATTCATATCAGAAAGTGAGGCAATGGAATCGTTGTGAATAGATGCAGTACTAGTGTCAGTATTAGCCCTGTTCACAGTGTGATCACTTCTTAAGGGAATAGTTCTACCAGTAGGCATCCATTTTCTAGTGGGCATTATCTGATTAGTCTTAAGACCAACAGGTGTCCAATAAAAGCCTATTTTACTGAATGTTCTTCCTGTGGGTTTCCACTGTTTTCTAACTTTCTTTCGTTTTTGCCTTTTAGCCTTCTTAGCATGAATTTTAGCATTAACAATATTAACTGGACAATTAACATCATTAGGCAGAACAGTAACACCACATTCATGATTAGAAACAGAATTCAAGCAGACATCAGTACAAGGTTTGCAAATAGTATCGGAATTCGAATTAATTACAGTACGCATATGGCTAATACTAGAATCAACACGATTCGTTTTATTCAATTCAAGCTTAAAGTTCCTAGATTGTTCTTCTACTCTCTTCCAGTGCACATTCTTAGCTTGAGAGGTCCTATCATTCCTTGTATTGTCTTGAGACTTTGACCTGCTCCGTTTAATGTCACTGATTACTCCTGTAGAGGGAATGGGAACATTAGTTGGTTTAACTACTCTTTGCATCACCTGTTTAGATGTACTGGGGTCTGAACTACATGCAGGTGCACAAAGGTTCACTTTCTTAAAACTAGAGGTACTGAGATTTGTACTCCTAGAAGGCACACTTGAGTTCTCTTTCTTAGCATTGACAGATCTGGAATCTGAACTACTTAAAGGCACACTACGGTTCACATTCAAAACATTGGGAATCGAATGCATATCATACGTAGCATTAGACATCGAGCATGGAATCAAAGGATTAACTCTCTCACCTAATGACTTTGGGCATATTGTGATCAAGCATTCTAAGATTTCTTGAGATCGTTTGGCATATAAGCATGCAATCCTTAAGGGATGAGAAGTATGTTTTGATGGCAAGTTTGTTGTTCCTTAGATGAGGAGGAACATATGTCACAGATAAAGCATATTTATTACAAGATTGAACCTTTGATACAACATTCTCCCCATTGGTCATTGGCATTTTCCCTTTTACCTGACTCTTCAGATTCTCAATTTCCTTTTGCAATGAAGCTATTTGTTCGTTATTTTTGTTACGAGTGACTTTAATTGATTAAAATAACTCATTGAAATGACGTTTAACCTTTTCATTTTCTTCTAGAAAACTTTCATTTTCCTTTTGTAAAGCATTTACTAAGTTTTGAAGATGAAACGTTTGAGAATTCTGAGAATCTAAAGGAGGAGGCATTTGGGAGCCTGTCATATTGTTCGTTTGACCCTTTAATTGAGAGATTTGGGCTTTCAACTTTCTGATCGTGTTGCACTGAGCTTGAATCTATTCATCTCGTTTGTTAATTTGAAAAACTGCATCAAACTCTGGAGCATCTGAAGATGTCTTGATATTTGAAGTTTTGACATTTTCTTTGAGATGTTGATATTTTAGTTGTAAATTAAAATACTCAACTTCTAGTTTAGAAAAATGTTTAACCAAATTGTCGTGATCATCCAGTTCAATTTTCTCTTTTAGTTTAGAATTAGTTTTTTCAAGCTCAATGACACGATCATGGGAGACTTTCAGGGCAACAGATAGTTCATGAAATTTTGAAGCATTAATAGAGCAATTTGAAGCAGTGAAAAAAATATCCTGAGCAACACATTCAGTAATAAGAGTCTCATTTAAGGTATGCAAGTTCTTCCTCTCAATCTCATTATTCGCTCATAATCACTAACTTCAACTACCATTGCATCAAATTCCTTTTCCATTCCCTTGATATCAGTTTCTATCCCCTTTTTAAGACTCTCAAAGTGATCTTTCAGAAGTTTAAAGAAAGGCATGACCTCAGTTAGATAACATTCTTTCATTTGCTCAAAACCCCTTTCTCCTTCCGTTATACCTGTGGGTGTGATCCTTTTCTTGCAAGTTTTCTCAAAATCAACAAATAGTTGAAATATAACATATTGGCTAATTAAGGTCTTGCTTTTAGTGGCAATAGTTCTAGGAACAAGATGCATTGGTGTATTAGGATGATACACTGTCGCTCTAGGCATTTTCCATAGGGGAGGGTTTGTTTCAACAATATTTTTAGCTTTCTGCTTATCTAAATCCTTTTTCCAGAAAATTTGTTCGGGAGTCAACAATGTCTGAGGCTTAAACATGTTCAAGGAAATCCAGTTTTCCTTTTTGTAGTCATGGGGAGTGATAATTATTTTTTTTTCTTTGCATTTAGGATCATCTAATTTTTTGTTCATCCTATCCATAGTGACTTCATCTGATTTCTTATCTTCCTCAGTGCACTCAATGCAACTAGGTTTCTGTCTAGGTTTAAGAATCTCATTGCCATCATAGATTACACTTTGAGCAGCTTTTGCTATCTTTCCGTACTCAGGGTTGGGTTTATCTATAATGGGAACATTATGCTTATCGCTTAGAACTCTATGTTTAGTGACATGTGAGCAGTCTGAATGGTGTTTCCTTGTGTGTACAACTTGTTTTCAAGTTTGTTTTTCAAAGTTTTCAGATTAGAAAAATCTCTCAAGAGTTTTGATTCCTTTGCATTAAATTCTTGCTTAAGCATTTTCACATTTTCTTGAAGTTCTTGTTTTTGCTTAGCTGTTTTGGAAAATTTTTCTTGCAAGGAATTTAATTCTTGTTTCAATACTTCTTCTCTAAACTTACTTTTTCTAATGACTGTACGCACTTGGTCATCCATTTCCTGCTCACGAGTGGTCAACTCAAATTTAGCACGTTGTTCATAAATAGCAACACGTTCTTTATAGGCATTTAGTTCAGAGATTACAGACTCATCAGGGGCACATGCAGTGTATTCATAAAAAACATAGTCATTGTTGACTGCAGAAGATGCATCACTTGGTACACCTTCACTTTCACTTTGTTTCACGTATTGATCATATGGGATAATATCAATATTACCCATATTTTCAACATTTGATTCAATAGTTTTAGTTAATTGTACTTTGTCATGCATCTGTTGCACATCAACATTATCGTATAGTTTTAATACCTCTGAGATGAGTTTGTCTTGGGATGGGCCAGCTAGTGGTGAAGAAGAGACCTTGGGAGAAACCATTGGAGAAATGCTAGCCATAAAGATTGTGTGTGCCGTAGGTCCATCATCCACATCAGAGTCGTATGCATCACAATCAGCGACTTGAAAGGCATTCTGATGATTGTGACCTATCTCCTGAATAGGCTGCTCATCCACATCTGCATCATAGGTCTTGGCATTACCCTCAGCTAAAAACAGCAATTCCTCTTCATCTAAAGCAACACCATTGTCCTGAGCTTGTGCAAGCAGCATCTTATCTCTGAAGTAATCAGCATTCTGTGGACGCTTTGGAGATGTGCAGTTTCTTGCAATGTGTCCCTCACCACCACAGTTATAGCATTTGATCGGCTTAGCTTGACCTTGGTTACCATTCCTTCCTCGATTCTGATTGCCCACATAACCTCTACCAGCACCACCTCTTCCCTGATCATACTGTCTTTCCTGAACTGGTTGCACCACGATCCTTCCATCTTTAACAGTAGCTTGATTGTGTGGGTTAGATGCTGTTCTGAGGTTGTTGTTGGTTTGTGGGAGAGAATTCATGTTTTGGCTAATCAGAAGAGCTAGTTGATTAATGAAGTTTCCCACGTGTGCATCATCATCAGCTTGTTTGAACATAGGATCAGGAATGAGTTTGTGATTACCATTACCCAAGGGTATGACTTGTGAAGCTTTGGTTGTGATTCCGATGTTTGAGTAGAAGGCAGTTTAATCATTAGACGAGCTTGTCTCTCCCGGGTTGGTTTTGAACTGATTGAGAATCAATTTTTCAAACATAGCATGTCTCTCATTCTGAAGGAGGAAGGCATAGAGTTGCTCATAGTTTGTATTCTTCAATCCTTTAGTGAGCTTCACAGCGGTGACAAACTTGTGCCATTCGGGATTCATGTTGTTCACAAATTTTGAGTTCAGCTGAATGTTAGGCATAGTCATTCTGATGTTCCTCATGTCATTCACTAGCTTATGAAATCTCACATAGTACTCATAGACACTCTCATCTGGTTTCATCTTGAAGTGTTCAAATTCGTCATAGAGTTGGGATTCTCTGTCTTCCATAGTTAATTCTGAACCTGAGAGAAGCATCTTAACATTATCCCAAACTGCCTTTGCATAAGTGTTATGATTGATCAGCTTGTAGATGTCTTTAGGAAGACCTTGAAGAACAATGTTTGAAGCCCTGATATCTGCATCGAATCTCTTTTTATCCTTATCATCAAGCTCATCATACATTTTAGGTCTGTCCATTCCGTAAACAGGAGTACCATCTTCATTAGTATCAAGTATGTCTCTAGTCGTCTCAACTCGATATGGTCCTTCATCAATGGATTTGAGAATGTTGACACCATTTTCCTTTCCAAGGCAGTACAATCTGATTCGTTGAGCCCAAGAATCGTAGTCAGTTCTATCAAGCATGGGTGGACGAGTATCTGACCCAGCTGCTTGAACATCCTCGGCAACAGTGGAGATGATAGTAGGAACGTTGGTAGACATGTTAACAGATTATACGGGATTTTATAACTCTATGATTAAACCGGGAAATAGATTCTTTCACGGGATTTTACTAAATCAAGAGAGAACCGTAAACAATCGCCCAAGTCGCCAGAAGATAATGCACCAAGTCGCTAACACTTAATTCGCTACACCACTAAGTCGCTATGTCCCAAGTCGCTAGACAATTGCAAGTCGCTAAGTAGTAACTCGCTAAGACTCAAGTCGCTAGCAAAATTTTAGCAGCAATTCGCTACTCAAGTCGCTAAAGATGCAAGTCGCTAAAGAGCAACTCGCTACAGACCAAGTCGCTACCACCAAGTCGCTACCCGTAATGGAGAGTCCACTACTTGTACTGTAAACCGCTAGATCTAAGTCGCTAGGTCCAAAACTGTAACTCGCTACAAATTTGTAAAGCAAGTCGCTATGAAGAATGTAATCCGTGAGTTAACTCGCTAGCTAGAAAAAAACACATAAACATCACTTTTCAATCCAAAAACAACCCAACCAAGATGATTCAAGCTTACCAAATGTAAACCTAAACACTTGTGATGATTCTAAACATAAAAGTACTAACAAAATCCAAACTTTAACCCAAGAAATCAACCAAATGATGCAAAAACCACTAAACTTTTTCAAACTCAAAAACCACCTAAAAACCACTAGAAATCCAAAGATGTGCAAGATATGATCAAACCATGGCTCTTGATACCAATTGTTGGATATAACTTTTCACATACACATCAAACCATAACACAAAGTAGCATATAGATGGAATTCTAGAGAGAGAAAGTTAGAGGTTTAGGGAACTTAGTGAGAGAAAGTGAAAGATATTATTATGAGCTCCAACTCTCTACCTTGGAAGGTAGAGAGTATTTATAGTCTTACATAAATCGCCACACATCGGGCTGTGGATCAGGCATACAGTGGGTAAAGACCCGTCCGTCCTCCACGGTGTTACTTAACTAAATACTACTTAACATAAAAGAACTACGACTACGAGCTTTCTAACTATTACATATACTTGAGGTGAACGACTCTTTAACACCTGGAATTTCTAATTCCTAACAATAACACCATCAGCATCTTTGACACACTTCTTCAAACTGTTACCCTTACGGACAACTTCCCAAAGATTCCAATCAATATTGGAGATCCAATTCTGCATCTTCATAGCCCACAATTCATACTCCTCCTTCTTGAGGTATGGGAACTTTGCATTGTTGTTTGTGAGATTGAGTTGTTGCAAGGATGTGGTGTTTTGATTGTGAGTAACTTATGTTCCATCGTCTGACCCAGGCATTGTTATGGTTGTTTAGGTTGTTTTGGTTGTAAGGGTGTAAAGAAAAGAATTTTCTTAGTATCACAAAGACTCTCTCGAGGCTCTTATACCACTTGTTAAACCTAAGATCTTGATAGATCTTTGAGCGCTCGTGAATCGTTAGTAATATTTATGTAATCACAAACACACTAATAGAAAATCTCTATTACTTGTATTCTAAAGCGGAAATCAAACACAAGTAACAACACAGATAACTAAGAATACTTTGATCCTCTATGGATCTTTCAATATTACTAAAAAGTTGTTTTTTAAAAACCTTCCATCATACATACTAATGTGTTCCTTTTATAGACAAGGAACCCTAAACCGTTTCACAAGAAACGTATAATCATAAAACTAAAAGAGATATACATTATCACTTCCTAATAAAGCTCATGCATATCCTAACTAACTATAAAATACACGGAATATCTATATCCGCAGAAACAAACTACGCGGTTTTACTACTTCCGCAGAATCACTTCTTCAGCAGAATCCAGCACTTCAGCAGAATCCGTCAGCAGTATCTTCAGCAAAATTCTTATTTAGTAGAATTCCCAACAGTTACTCTTTTCTGATGATGAACCTGCTGAAAGTGATGATGAAATTTTATCAGCAGGGGATGAAGTGGACGCTGAAGTTCAATCTGAACAAGAACCTCGGCCTGATCCACAGGAGCATACTGAGTCACCATTTCAACCTGAAGATAATGACTCGGACTCCTCATCATCCAGTTCTGGTGAATTTAGCCGCTATGACAACATTCTTCCAATCACTGAACGGCAGCTAGTCATGTGGATCACCAAAGCCTCAAGGAATATATACTCTGGGGTCACTGACCAAATGTGGGATCAACACACTGAGGCTGCTGCCAGTTATGCTGATCTTAGATCCGATGTGCTCACCTTCAATGAAAACACTGATGAACACAGAGATCTTATGTATGAGCAACTTCACAGATTGGATGATAACCTGACTAACTTTCTCACACACCTTCAGAGTTGTGGGACCAAGGTTGATGAAATCAGGGAATTGGTCAAAGAAGACCCAACACTCAACTCAAAAGTGCTGGAGGCTACTGAGGCTTACTTGAAGAATTCCTCAGGCCTTATTGAACTTATCAACATACTGAAATTTGCCAATATTCAGGGTCTTCAATCTTCGGTCCAGTCTCTTCAAACAACACTGGGCTCTTTGGATGCTCAGGTGACCCATATGGCTAAGGCTTTCTCATCAATGGCGTGGAATCTTAGGCCTAGGATGATAGCCTTGGAACTCTCTCAGGCTAATCTTGAAACAAAGGTCACTGGTCTCCAAAAGGATACATCTGATATCAAGGCTATGATTACTGAAATCTACCAAGCCTTCAGAGGTCAGGCCACCCAAGCTCCCCCAGTGTCCGAGCCAACTCTTGCTCTCACTGACGTTGCCACAACAGTTGAGGGGGAGAGGAGCACTGAAGAGAATTTCTCTCACATTGAGGGGGAGCCAACACCACCAGTATCTGCAGCTCCATTATCATCATCACCACATGTTTCAGCAATACCCATCTCATCAATCCCACCACCAACATCAACAACAACAACACTGACAGTCACAACACCAATCATGACAACACCACCACCCTTGGTTGCATCATCTTCATCAGGACAAGACAAAGGGAAGGCCATAATGCAAACACCAGAGCCTAAACCTGAGCCTGAGATGATTCCCTACAAGATCGGCGACACTGAATACCTGCTCACACCTCAACAGCTAAGTAAATATCTTGCTAAAGAAGAAAGGAGATTGAAACAAGCTGAGGAAGATAAGAAGAATAGAGAAGCACTGGCAAAGGTAGTGGCTGAAGAAGCTGAGAACATGGGAATAGATCCAAAGAAACTCCAAAAAGGTCAGGCAGGACAAAAGTTCAAGGATGCTCAGGCTGCTCAGATGGCTGAAATGAGAAAACAGTTGGAAGAAAAGAAGAAGAAAGCTGAAGCCCTCAGGCAAAGCAGAATTGAGCATTACAATTGGACAATGACAAGCCGAAGGCTACCTGAAAAGATCACATATGTCAAAATCATCCCCAATACCAAACCACTGGCCATGAATGTTTACAGAGGGGATGATAAAAGACACTTCGAGGTTCATGATCCCCTAAAATTCACTGACTTTGGGATCACTGAACTTGATGAACTGGGTCCAATAATTGAAAAGAAGAAGAATGCGGTGGTTAAGGAGCTGATAAAAATGCTCAGTAAAAGGTATGAAAGACTGAGGGATGCACCAGCACAACTGGGGATTCAGACTGCCTTAACTGCACCTCAAGGATCTCAACCACAATCATCAACTGGCAAAAGGAAAAGAGTTGAGTTCCAGCCTGAGATTAAAGTGCTTGGACTGGAGTGTAATAGGGAACTGCCCGAAGGTGTAAAGTTCGTGAACTATCTGGTGATTGAAAAGCCTGAAAGAGGGCTATTCCACATTGATGTCTATGGAAACCCAGCATTTCAAAGATGGAGTGACATTGATCAGGCAGGTGTGGCTGCAATGCTAAGCTACATACTAGTGGCCTCTCAAATTCAGACTCCTACAAACGTCAGGTTCTGTGCTGACCTAAACGCCAAAATAAGAGAGCACCCTGACAGAGAAACACTCATCACCAAGAAAGTAAAGCTTGAAGCACTAGGGATCCATCTTGACTGACATCATTCTCATTATCTTTTGTACTAGTGATAGGAATCTTGTAATTTGATCAATAAACGATGTATGTTTTGTTAAAATATTCAGTGTTTCTTATTATATTCATTAGTACATTCAGTGTAAGAAGAAGCCATTTGCTCACTTACACTGATCAAACACTTAAGCTATTTGTATATCCAAATAGGGGGAGACTGTTGGGTTCAGTAAATACCCAAACCCCTTAATCTAGGATTTGAATAGAAAATAACCTAAGTGCTTAGACCGTTAAACACTAACAGGTCACTGAGTGCATAGTCTCTCAGTGAGCCATCTTCAGGACGCTCAGTAAGAGACATAGAAGAAGTCTCTCCACTCAGTAAGGCGGAACTTAAAGGGTGAAGACTGAGTCAAGAAGAAGATGGTGGATTCAGTGAGTGATGACAATAACTCACTGAATCCCTCAAACTCCTTACCAACTACAAACACTGAAGACAAACTGAAACTGAAGACCGAAGACTATGAAGACTGAAGAATGGGCGGGATAAAACGGTTACGTTGGAAACGAATAAGACGGAGTACTTATCCTGAAAGTTTCCCTTTTAGTATCAGCATCAGTACGGACATGAAGAAAGTGACTTGGTCCCTTTACCTAATATAGTCTTTGTAAACAGAGACAAAATACATCAATATTTTGTCTTCTGCAAATTGTCAGTTTGTCACTTAGGAAAGAGTTAAAACTCATACTTGTATAAATAGCATAAGAGATGGAGTGAAAGGTTAAGCCTGTGAATTGTAAAAACACACATACACGCAAGCCATCTTTCACTCCTCCAAATACAACTTAATCCCTGAGATAGCTCAGTGGGTACTTGTAGTTGTGCTCAGACTTAGCCTGAGCTTAGAGAGGAGTTGCAAACACTTTGTCATTTCAATCCCTAGTACTGTTCCGCAAGTAGTAGGGTAACGTATTCTTTTGATTCACTTCTAATAAAAATATGAAGTTGAAAATTACTATCTGTCTTTCAGTCATTGATTCACTATTAGCTTGTTTAAAATACTTTTAAATGTTTTTATAATATAGTGAATAGGGAACAACACAAGTTTATTAGCTTACAAGAAGGAGTTTTAATAAGCACAAACTTAATTGTACGATATGAAAAGGGGTTGAGAATAAGGGTTATGAACTTATCATTCATAATCTGACGCAAAAACTAATCAACAACTTATGAACTTATCATTTATAAGCTCTTATTAAATATAAGACTAAGCCAACAATGTAAGCTTAGACAAACACTCGCTAAGCTTACGTTTATGAATTTAGACAAAGAGGATTTGATAAGCCTTTTCTTGGCTTATAAGTTTATATAAATTTTTAGAAGCTTTTTTCACATTTTTGTCATAGTTAATCCATTCACTCAACTTTGACTTCTGAGCTTATTTATCAAAAGCTATAATCTACTTATTGAGCATAAGCTTAAGCTTTTAAAAATAAGTCAGACAAACACCTTGTTAAAGGGTTGTATATTCGGCTTATCAATTTTATAAGCTCACAATCTCAACTTGACAAGTTCATAAGTCTACAAATGTAAGTTCATGAATTCATCAAAACTTCGTTAAGATGATAAGCATTAGAAATAATCTTACACAAACACCTCCATAACATTATTAACTAAAAGTTGATATATAATGAGTGATTTAACTTCTTTCACTTTTATGGGACTAAGAAAAATGTTTGAAAAATGTTTAAACTAATTATAGATTGTATAGATAAATCGAGTGAAAATTTCAAGTTCAAGATAGGCTTAAAATAATATAACCTTACAGGTGCAACAAAGTAACAACATGCCTAGCTCGAAATGTTTAGCTGTTTATTTATTAAGAGACTCTGAATTTAAGAGATAAATGTCTGAATCTAATCAAATGATATTGTTTGTTTTTGGCTTTTTAAATGTCTAAATGATATAAGTACAAACCAATTTTATTTCTACGAAACATAATGTGTTTTAAAAATTAAATGGAGCATTTGAGTCAAAAAGTTGACATAATCTAGCAACATGAAAATAAAATGTCTTAAACAAAATATTCAAAAACATTATGTCGCAATTTAATCTCGAAAATTAGTCATATGTTGTAAATTTGTTGTACTTCTATGTGGTTGAAATTTTACATCAATTTACAATTTATCATCATCATTTCACTTTGCAATGATAAGATTGCTAAAAAAAAATATTTCATAGTATGCTTAAAATTGTCAATTAACAATTAAAATAATTTTAATGAAAAATTTTAAGCTCGTGTTTAAAGTACACATACCATAGTTTAATTTCACAAACTAGTTTTATATTATTATCGTTGGAAACATTCTCTAAGTGTTTGAGATCATTATCATTATTATCTTGAACATTATTTGTTTAAAACAAATTGGGGTACTTCTCATAAACATGCTATCAATATTAAAGGAAAAATCAAATTAGAATATTATACAAAATGAAAAAAAGAACCATAGAAAAAAAACTAAAGCAAAAAAAAAAAAACAAAAAAAAAAAACAAATTAATTAAGAACAAGGAAGAGTTATGAGACATTAGGGTGTTTAGTTTTTGCTTAATGGGCCTTGTGGTAACATTTTCCTTCTCACCTAGGATTGTTTTTTTGTTTCTTTTTTACTTATTTTAAAGTGATATCTTGAATGCGAAGGGATGTAAAAACCCACGCCTTTTTCCTATCTAGGACACAATAAAGACATTTCATACCATTCAATTTTTTATATTCATCTTACTCATCATCATCATCACCATTCAATTGTAACCTTTAATACTCTCTCACCACCAACATGTTCTATCTTCCCGACCTTCATCACCACCGGCGCTGTCACCCTAACTACCCTCCCCGTCGGTGGCTTTCTCGTCAGAGTTTTACCTTCCGCGTCTGTGGTTTCTCGTCAAAGTTTTGTTACTTCCCTGCTCACTTCACTCATATGTCACTTTCCTCAATGTTTTGTTATTTGCTAAATCTTCAACTTTCTTTAATAGTAGAATTATAACTATGTAGAAGATGGTTACCAAAAAAATGTTTTTTTTAGAATAAAATAAAATAAAATAAATAATAATAATAATCATAATAATAATAATAATAATAATAATAATAATAAGCATTGGAGGTGTTTCATAAAAAATATATATATATATATATATATATATATATATATATATATATATATATATATTTCGCAACACATCTGATAAAAAGGTCTTTAAACTACAAACAAAATGAGTCAAATATTGCAATACTTTTAACTTGAATACGATTTTCAAAAAAAAATGTTGAACTTTATTTATAATTATAATTATTTTTTGCAGAAAGAAATAAATAAATAAAAATAAAATAAAATAAAATAAAATCCTTAGACTATATAATAATTTAAAAAATAACCTTAAAGTTTGTTTAAATATAAATGTAATAAATAAAATTTTTAAAACACACCCTTAAATAACGTAATAAGTTATGAAACTATCTTAAACTATCAACTTTTACGACCTTTTTTAAATAGCAAACTTTAATTATTAAATATCTAATAAATATTCAACAATTTTTTTATAAATAAATATACCAATAAAACACCTTTATATTTTGAAAAAAATGAGTCGAATGTTGCAACGCTCTTGACTTACTTACGACTCGATAAAAACAATTTAAAATTTTAAAAATTAACTTCTTATTTTTCTGGTAATTATAAAAAATATATCAGTATAATTGACTTTAAATTTCAAATAAAATAAGCCCAATATTACAATACTTTTAACTTACATTTTATAAAAAATAAGGACTAAAATTTTAAAATCAGCTTCTTATTTTTTTGGTAATAAATCAAAATAATTGCAAATATTTAAATGATATATGCAATAGACTCATTACAATAATCGTTATTAGATTATGAAAGAGTTTTTATATACGTTTTACTTTTAGAAGATAAACTATTTAATTAAAAGAGGTTACTTATGTTAGGTAGATTAAGAATTTGAATTGCATTACATAATTTAGTTATATAAAAACGCATAAATAATAAATTATATAGACATATGCAATATTTCTTGCGCAAAGAAAGTAAAATAATTAAACGATTTTAACTTATATCATAATTTTATCAAATGATACAGCCCTGCAACGCGCAGCCATTTTATTTCTCGTTTCAAAGTACCAAAAGTAATGGTGATTACCAAATTCACCGTACAAGCATACAACCACACACTTATACAGGAAAAAAAATACTGTAACAAATAAATAAATAAGTAAAAATGGTTCGCTTAAGTTTATGCTAAACCACCCTTCTTGTTCCAAGCGAGAAAAGGGCAAGTGTTATAGTAGATGACACGTGGAGATGGTATTCGACGCGTCAAAACCACCTCCATAACGACGGGTCCAAAGCAACATATTTTATGCACTTAAACATTATCTTATATAAAACATGGGGCGAGGCCTTTGGTTCCCGAGCCTATAAACAAATACTATCTTTGCTTGGTGGCTGTGGTGAGCAGTAAGGAGCGCATAAAGAATTGTATTTTTTTTAACACGCGTTCCAATGCAGCATTCTATATAACGCTGCTTTATTTCCTATACACTACACACACATCATAATATTCTATGTATTTCGGCCTAATATGAAAGCCACGTACGCCTTTCTTTTTGGCTTCTTTTTATCTTGACTTCAATTTGTCTTTTGGATAAGAATGCTACTTTCTTCTCCAGTATTCCACCGCCATACACACACATCATAACAAAATTGCAGATCGTTGCAGACAACAAATGATTGGGTGCCCGTCATGTGATTTTTGTTATAGGGTTTTATTTGGTACAATACTTAAATTCAATTTTGTGTTTTCTACACTTGGAAGAGATTAATCAATTGGTTGATGTTGTTTTTGTAGAACAAAGAGAGTTTTACATAGGTTAATTCTAAGATTGCGGTAAATTTTGTTCCTTTTATTCTTATGTTATTTTATGAAAAAAGAAGTCGTAAATCTGTTTTCGGGTTTTTATAGGAATTCAGTGTGTCTCTGGGATTATGGGGTCGACGTGATTGGAAAACCTAATGACTAACTTTGGTAAGTTTATCATTAACCTAAAGTTTATCAAGTTGAATTATGTTTCAGCAATTTTTTTACGAGTTGATTTAATTAGGTTTTCAGTATTTCTATAGCTTGGATTTTGGTTTGTGAAGGTAACGAAATGAAGATGATAAGCTATTGATTTTTTTTAAAGTTGTTATTTTTAATTTGTGGTCGCGATAATCTGATATTAATATTACTGCATAATATGCACACACATAAGTAATTTTAGAATCGTTTTAAGCGTTATTGGGCGACTTTGAGTCTATGTTTGAGTACGACTTTGAATGATCGGCTGACGCTTAGTTGTTTGTCAATGTTTGTAGGCACAGGGGTTTGAAGATTTGGATAAACATGAAAAACGGTTTATTTTATTTGACCCGATTGCTAACATCATTATTTTTTCTGTTAATGTTTGAGTTGACTAATCTATTGTTCGTGTACAAACATAAACAACCCAGATGCAGCCAAGAGTGGAGGAAGCGCACACCAGGATACGCACAAAGGCAAGCTGAAGCTATAGCAACATCGGAGCAAAACAAAAGAAAGGCCATGAGTGGGAAACATCTCCGCAACCACTATTGGAGGTATTGATAGCTTTATTTGTCATGGTATTTCAAATAAATAGTTGGCGCAAAAAGTGTGGAGAGATGGGAACAACTCATGGAAGACTATTTGTTTGGGCTTCAACACTCCAAGAGAGATTATTCAAGGTATATTGTATTTTTGGATTGTGAAATTAGTGTTTTTATTATTGTATAATTTATGAACATATTTTTTTTAGTGTGTTTGGATTAGCTTATATATGGTTTAGGGGATTATGTTGTAATCAAAAATGGTTTTAAGGTGTTGTTGTTTTATCTTGGTCTTCAGGCTATTAAGATGCCGAATGGGTTTGAAGCTGTGGTCACAAGTATTTAAGATCTATCAAATCAAGAGTTTAAGGCACACCCATGCTTGGCATTCAGTTCAGAAGGTTATCTATTCCTTTTATTCGTAATAATTTAATCTTATTGCAAGTCAGGTTAACTATTTTCCTTTTATTTATTGCAGGTTGTGGTGCATTAGTCGTTAGTGTTTACGAATAGAGTGAACTTCAAATAACAAGTTTGAAAATATGGAGAAACAGTGATTGATGGAACAGGATTTGAGTAAGTTAGATGTCGCAAAGCTCCATCCGCTTGCCCTTGAAGTTATATCGCGTCAGGCCACCATCATGGCAAGTCCACTGTTGTGAATGCTATTTCTGGTATGCACGTATTTTTTTTATGTGTGTTTGTGTTTTTATTGATTTCTTTTTGACGAATTAGTTGTAGGAAGGAGAATTGTAATCTTGATGTGTGTGGTATTATAGCAGACGTGTAACGTTTTATAAACTTAGTGACTTTCTTGGTCAAACTTGGCCGCATTTTTAAGTTGGAATCTTCTGTGTGTTCATATTCTATGTGTTTTGAGGTTAATTTTTCATCTTTCAGGCTGATGATGGTGGTTCCCCCTCTTTGTTGTCAGAGATTATTCTATCAGTTCTTTGGGGTTCGGCGAACAAACTCATATACAGGTCCCAAATAAGAAGGTATTTATTTGGTTAATTTGTGTCCTCTTAATCTATCCCTTTTTTTTGTAACTCTTTTTATGTGCCTTTAGGTTGGTGTAAATATTGGCAAATGATTTTGAACATGCATTCATGTAGTTTGAGATGGCATGGCTATTTGATCTTCATTAAGGTTTTTAAGCTGCAAAATATATCAAGTACGATATGCAAATGGAATTGAATTTCCAGATTAAATGATTGCCCTTGATAAAATTCCGTTTTGTACATTGACGTTGCACATAATGCAGTTAACACAATAATACCTCAACATCTTCCCGAGGTCGACCAATCCAAGGAAGGATCAGTGAGAATAACCGGTGACTGGAAATAGATCGAGGCAGCAAAACAATTGATCAAGCAAGGTTTGTTCACATCTTTCGTCTATTTACGTGTTGATAATTGTGGACGTATAGTCCGGACTGGGCCAGGAATGGGTCAGGCCCGGCAGACAGCAGCCCACTCTACGCCTAAACCCTAATCCATGCCCTATAAATACATGGCTGGATCTTCTTCTTGAGGATATACATGACATGATATATGTGACGATAACATGACAGGTTACTCTAACCCTAACTCATCACATCGCACCGATACTAACTTGACCGTCGGAGGTGGACCCCGTGGCTACGGCCTCGGGTCCACTCCTAACGGGTTCTCTTTGTTGACAGGTCTACTTAGGGCTCGAGAAGACGACGAACGGCCAAGGGAGAGTCGTCGAATCCAGCCCGCGCCAGATTATGTATCAACAAGTTGGCGCCATCCGTGGGACCCCGAATAAACTATGTTTCGTGTTCTCATATTATCGAAAAGCAGAAATCAATTTCTAAAGTCGGTAACTCTAAAACCTTTGCATTCTGCCATGCGTAAAACTTGTTTTACCATCATGTGAATTTGATATCACTTTAAAAGCACTACACATCTAACGCACCTGCTTGTATTTAATAATAATGGCATGCACTTTTTTCCCCGTTAGGCCGTGCGTTAATTCGCGCACGATCGGACCTAAGAAAAAGTCCGCACGATCGGAGCTATTTTATCTTTTAGCCGCGAATTAATTCGCACAGATACTGTTTTTACGGTTGGTATGCCTGTTCGCGCTTGTTTGTACGATCGAACGACGCAGTCACGATAAATCTACCCGCGTTAGGCCGTGCGTTCGGACATCTTCGCAGATTAGCTACGCGCGCGAACAAACACCACGATGCTAGTCAATCGCCATAAGCGCACTGGACAAAGGTCGTGGTCATGTTATGTTCATCTGCGATCATCCACAAACGTTCGAGTCTATGCGGTCACGATATATCCATCTGCGTCTATTAGTCGCGGTCACGGTATGTCCATCCGGGTTTTTTTTTTATTAAAAAAAAAAAAAAAAAAAAAAAAAAAAAAAAAAAAAAAAAAAAAAACCAATTAATTATTTATGTAGCTTGAAAAACCTCGCGATAGGGGTAATTCGTACTGCCACTTCTCTTATGTGTTCAGTTCACATGCTATGTGCTATATATTGCTTCACTTCATTAGGTTTTATATGTTTCGATTCGTGGCATATACTTTTAATATTTGCATTAAGTGTTTTACGCAGGCATAAATAAGTTTAATGCTCCTACACGAGTAGCACCATCAAACTTGGGGGGCTACCAGGGTATATATACCACTGTTTCCGTACGCGTCACGCATGTATATTTGAAAGCAGATCGTATGTAAGAGGTATTGCAAGCCCGGTACAAAGACGGATTTAAATATTCGCACCATCTTGCCGCAGGGGAGACGTCCTCTTTCGGTTGTAAAGACGGATGTAATGCGCGCAGAAGCACGTCTTCTGTCGCACCTCTTTGTCGCGCACAGCGCGCACTTCTGCACAGAAGCACGTCTTCTGTCGCACTTCTTTGTCGCGCACAGCGCGCACTTCTGCTACAGAAGCACGTTTTCTGTCGCACCTCTTTGTCGCGCACAGAAGCACGTCTTCTGTCGCACCATGCTGCGTCGCTACTGGTACAAAAGGTACGCCCTTACCCAGGATGCAGCATACGGGATCCACTTTCACCATTGTGAGACTCTCACAATCGCAATGTCACTGTTACCCCAACTATAGAACTACGTGTTCTTCTTACTGGGTCTTTACCGTCACACTGTGGTGGGAAACCTAGCATATGCGCTAAACAGGACAGCGCCATGGGCTAAGTGCGCACTGTCGCATTTGGGCTTCGCAGTATGGTCCGTCCCATGTGCACACTTGAGTTGCGCGCACATGGGCCATGCCGTCATGATTGATTAGGCCTACGCGGCCATGAACAGAACTTAAGTCTAGCATAACATAGCCATGCACTATCTCATACTAGACTTGGGGGGCTTGTGGACGTATAGTCCGGACTGGGCCAGGAATGGGTCAGGCCCGACAGACAGCGGCCCACTCTACGCCTAAACCCTAATCCATGCCCTATAAATACATGGCCGGATCTCCTTCTTGAGGATATACAGGACATGATATATGTGACGATAACATGACAGGTTACTCTAACCCTAACTCATCACATCGCACCGATACTAACTTGACCGTCGGAGGTGGACCCCGGGGCTACGGCCTCGGGTCCACTCCTAACGGGTTCTCTTTGTTGACAGGTCTACTTAAGCCTCGAGAAGACGACGAACGGCCAAGGGAGAGTCGTCGAATCCAGCCCGCGCTAGATTATGTATCAACAATAATATTATTGTAGATGAAGGTAGTAGGTACTTCGTTCATTTTATTATATGCATTTTTGTGTTGCGCGAACATTACTTATCTAATGCTATTGAATTTGATTATGTGAATGGTCATTATATAGTTAGTTGTTCTCTTTAGACAATAGTTTTAAACTTTTTTGTATCGCATAATGTGTTGGATGTACATGCAAGTAAATGGAGCTAGAGTTAGGACCGTGTGTTATTAGTTTTTCGTTGGGAACAATTACGGTAATTGGCTTAGCTAACTCTATTTTAAGAATAACAGTGTGCATAACGGGAAAAAAGGGAAGTATCGGATCATATATGACACATCATAAAAGATAGGAGTAGAAAATAGGGTGATACATTTATTGGCAAAACATCCTTTTCATTTAAAATTGAAAGCTAACTTCTTGATTTAGACATCATATTTGTGTAGGTTCATGGTAATTTAAGTGGGGCTATCATGTATTCGATGCCAGGATTATAATTAATCTGAATATGTAGGTAGCTTATTGTAGATTATAATCCATATCAATTTTCATTTGGTGTTCCCATTGAAGTGTCGAGTATAATCCTTTCATGCCCATTAAATGTGTTCATACGTCATTTACTGTTTCCTTCAAGTTTACTATTTGTGGATTACATTGTGTGAATACAAATTTGCAAACATGACTGGTATTAAACAAAGTAGTGGCTTTTCGCCTTTGGTTTGTCCCAAACTAAAATGGGTTCATCTTTTTGTTTCGCCGTGAGCGAACTTGTTCTGCCTTTATGATGGCAGATATGGTATGACTTTTGTTATTCAAGGAATGTTTGGATTAGCTTATTTTATAGTTTTATCTTCTTTTTTTTCATGTAAACGCTTACTTACAATAGGATTCAAAGGGTGTTGTGAATTTTTCGACCCAATTATTTATGAATGACTTAATATGAGTTGCGATTTCTCACAAACGCGTCAGCTTTTGTCCATTTATAAGTGTAGCTATGAAGGAATGGGTTAAATCGGTCAAATGGTTTATATGTGGCTTGAAGCCTGTTTTTTTGGTAAACGGGTTGATAACTTCAGAAATAAGCCCTTATTATTAATCTAAGAATATTATTTTGTGATGATAATTATAGTTTTAGTATTTTTAAGCTTTAAAAATAGACAAAAAAAACGTCTACGGGTCAATACAACTTGGTCTGCCCTATTTCGACCCTCACAAAAACGACTCATTCTAACCTGGACACATCTTTACTGGTATATATTTCCCACTCCAGTTATTATTTTCGAAGTACCAGCAATTTTGTGTGCATGTTATGAGTTTCGTATATCTATACTTGATACTTATTGCATTAGTAGCAATGTTATCATGGAACTTAACTATACGTGATGCATGATGATTTTAGCAATCTCAACCATCGCATACCAGCATGTTCATTGTAGATTCTGTATTCCCATATTGATCGATATTCATACTTTTCAGGTCCAAAAGTATTGTTGTCCTGCATTGACTACTCGAAGTTGTGACCATGTATTCCATACGGCCTGCTGTCAGGTCATACTTAAGATGACAACTTATTGTAACTTTATTTTCGACTATTGCGCCACCATGTCTGAAAGATATATCTTTTGTAAACAACAACCGATACAATGTAGCTATCTAGCTTCATGTCATAATGTAATTGTCTACTAAACGATGACTAAAAAATGCAAACGCCCCCGCCGCAACGCGGCGGGCTCCTTTCACTCGTTTAATACATTAGACATGTGTAGTTTACTTTCATGATATTCTATAACCCTTGATTATTAACTTAAATTTTTTGTGTTTTGATTACAATACAATGATAACTTTAGCCCACGTGTAGTGGTGACTAACATCATCATTGTCAGTTCAGCGTTACATTACATCTTCACTCTTTGACTAACATTAGCGTTAATAAAGTGTAATAAAATCATTAACTTCACCACTCACACATTCTCCAGTTATACACAACTATACCTCACACAAACCAACATCACACACACAATCAACATAAAACTCGGTTGAGTAAGCTTATTTAGGAGATTTATCATTTTATATAAAAAAACGTAAGCCTAACTAAGTGTTCGGCTAAACTTGTATGTTTGACCTTATATGAAGAGGTTTTGATAAAGCCAAAATTTGTGACTTATTTGAGTAGGGTACGCTTATATTAGGATATTATATAAAAAGACTTTTGTGTCCCCATTTAATAATTACACCTTTTAATGTTCATGTACTTTTTTGTCATTTTACGTTATTAATTATGCTAAGCTAAGCAAACACTTAGCAATGGCTTATGAGCTCATGATATATAAGTCATAAGCCGCTTATATAACATAAGCATAAGCCGCTTTTATTAAAAACAAAATCGAACCGAAAAATATTTGGCTTTTACTTTTTAAAAAGCATTCGATTTCAGTATATTCTAGGTTCTGTTTTTCGGTTTAAGGTTTTTTTTATTAAGCTTTTTGGTTTTTATTTCGTTTATCGCAATTTGGTTTCTCAATGGATGAATATCTAATGCAAGATAGAATAACATTTTCAAGTTTCTAAAACAAAGAAACACAAAATAATGATAATAAAAAACCATGAATCATAATAAAATTATATAAAAGAATTGTTTATGCGTCGTAAAGTGACACAATAATAATAATAAAAAACTAACAACCATATCAAAAGTTCTAGATGATAAATTGTTTATGATAATTGTTTATGTTTAAAAAGAAAAGAAGTCGATCGACGGACTTATGCTCAAAATCAACCAACGACGCGTTATACGAGAAAAAACACGTCTTGGGTGACACAGTTACAGCCGGACTTGTAATAGGCCAAAAAGTATGTATGACGAAAAAGTTCAAAATATTGTAATAAGAAGAATTTAAGAATATTTGAAATTGACCCTCAAAACTAAAAAGTTCAGGGAGCTCTAACATAACAAGCCCAACAGTTCAGGGCCCTGTTTTGCAAGTCCAGCAACAATACGATAAGTGTTCATCAAAAGAGTACATGGCCAAATTACCAGATCAAATGAGTTTAAATCGAGTGATAAATTAAGAACAGTTCATTCATGTTCAACCTTCGAATAAGGTAACACTTCTAAACCGATCTTTTTAATTATTTAAGTTCTAAATTCGAAAAGGTTCAATCAATTTAAATTTGGTGAACTGCTTCGTTTTAAGGTCCAAACGGTCGGAAAATGGCTTATATTTGGAATTGGCCCTCAAAACTAAAAAGTTTAGGGGCTTAAACATAACAAGTCTAACAGTTCAGGGACCTGTTCTGCAAGTTCAGCAACAATTTGATGCAATGTGGTTCAATGAAAACGGTCGGAAACTGGCTGCATATATCGGAGTTGTTGGTGGTGTTTTCCCAGAACAGGGTTAGATAATCAACTTCAGCAGAATGCTCAACTGTTCAGCAGAAACAAACTAATGGTCAGCAGTAACAAATACCACTAGGTGGTTACCGGATATCACTTGGAATCGTGTGATCACTTTCCAAAGTAAACTATTCGACCCTAATGCCTGGGTTACACGAATATCTACTTGGGATAAGACCAAATGCAGTTATGGAATTAGGCACAATTCTATAACCCTTGCGCTAATAAGTGTTAATCGTTTTCTATGTGTGTTTCATACATAATCAGATATCCTATTTATAGGACATTACTCTCAGCCGTTCAAATGGAATTATGAGGATTAATCGGCCCATTAATCACCTCATAACTATCCCCATTATAGCTGTTAGTGGTTACATGACCAATTAAACGTGGTCATTAAGCAGTTGTAACTGCCATTTAGCAGTACTTTAACACTAACAGTACTTTCATACCTCTAGCAGTACTTTCATAGCACTTCAGTAGAAACACTTCTTATCAGTGGAAACACTGCTTATCAGTGGAATCCACAAGCAGTACTTTCCACAAGCAGTACTTTCCACATGCAGTACTTTCTACTAGCACTACCAATACAAACCACTATTAGAGTCAGGGTGTTCATGGACCTTATGGGTGTACACTCCGTACCTCCTAACCCATTACAAGGTGTGAACTAATCCCACAAGTGCACTAAATTTTCCAACAATCCTCCCCGAATTTAGTTCACTTCCTTTGCATAAAAACCAAACATTAAACAAAACATGTGCATAAACGAAAATATCCTGAGGATTGAATTTCCATCTTAGTAAATTACACGTTCAAATATTCGAGAATCAGGGTGTTCTAAGAATTGAACCCTTCAACCCATTTGAATACCTGAAGATAAAATACACACAAGTTTTCAAACACTTAAAAGCTCCTGACACTATACAAGCCATGTGTCCATATCCAAATTCATAAATGTTGTAAAAGCTAAAGTCCAAAGCTTCCTGAAGCGGCAAAACTTCCACATTTACATAGGTGGTTCCTCTTTAGTCATGCTCTTGCCAAGCACTTTTTCAAAGAAAATTAACCATTAAGAAGTAAAGACTTCATCCTCCTTTCAGCAGGTTCTGAGCACAACCTTGGGATGTAAATAAAACATGTGCTCCAGTCCACTGAATGTTCAGCTTTCCACATTGAACTCAGCTCCCAAGTTTCCTCAGGAGGGAGTTGGGTGTCCTAGCATTCAGTGACTAAGTTGGACTTAAACCCATCCCTTTAGCAGACTTTATAACCAAGTCTCTAGCTAATCCCTTCGTCAAGTGATCAGCTAAGTTCTGTTGAGATCTAACAAACTCTATAGATACCACCCCATTCATGATTAGCTCACGAATCATGCTATGTCTGACACCTAAGTGTCTAGACTTACCATTGTACATTTGGCTATAAGCCTTAGCCAATGTAGCTGCACTATCACACCGGATAGAAATAGGTGCTATAGGTTTAGGCCACAATGGAATCTCAAGAAGCAAGTTTTTCAACCATTCAGCTTCTTTACTAGCAGCTGCTAGAGCCACAAATTCAGATTCCAATGTTGAACTGGTGATGCAAGTTTGCTTCTTGGATGCCCAAGAAATTGCACCTCCACCAAGTAGGAATACCCAGCCACTGGTAGACGAATTGTCTTCAGTGTTACTGATCCAACTTGCATCAGTGTAACCTTCCAACACTGAAGGATAACCAGTATATGAGAGACTATAATCCATAGTTCTCTTCAAATACTTCAGTACCCTCTGAACTGCTTGCCAGTGATGAGCACTAGGATTACTAGTATACCTGCTCAATTTTCCCACTGCAAAACCAATGTCAGGTCTTGTACAGGTCATGGCATACATCAGGCAGCCAATTACCCTAGAATACTCAAGTTGAGATACAGCCTTGCCATGATTAGGCATCAGCTTCTCACAAGTATCCATAGGAGTACTCACTGGAGTACAATCAAAGTAATTGAATTTCCTCAGTACATTCTCAATATAATGAGACTGAGAGATAGAAATTCTATTACTTTCATGTTTAATCCTTATACCAAGGATAACATCAGCCTCCCCCATGTCCTTCATGGAGAACCTTGATGAAAAAAATTCATTTGTCAGGTCAACCTGATTTTGGTCAGTGCCAAAGATCAACATGTCATCAACATATAGACAAATGATGACTCCTTTACCAGATTCATCAAATTTGCTATATACACATTTGTCAGCTTGGTTAAGAACATAACCACTAGACAAAACCACTTCATCAAATTTTTGATGCCATTGCTTAGGTGCCTGCTTAAGTCCATAAAGAGACTTAATCAGTTTACACACCTTGTTTTCATTACCAGGCAAGATGAAGCCCTGAGGTTGGTTCATATAAACCTCCTCTTCCAATTCACCATTCAAGAAAGCTGTCTTCACATCCATCTGATGAATAACCAGGTTGTGAATAGATGCCAAAGCAATCTGCAGTCTTATGGTACTGATACGAGCCACAGGGGCATAAGTATCAAATTAGTCTATCCCTGACTTTTGTTTAAAGCCCTGAATAACTAATTTAGCCTTGAACTTTTCAATAGTTCCATCTACCTTCATTTTCTTTTTGAAAATCCATTTGCAACCTAGAGGTTTGCAACCTGGTGGTAGATCAACCAACACCCAAGTGTTGTTGCCCATGATGGAATCCATCTCATCATTGATTGCTTCTTTCCAGAAGGCAATGTCCTGGGACTTCATTGCTTCTTCAAATGTCTTGGGATCATCCTCAACAATGAAGCAATAGGAGTATTGGTCTGAGACCTCATCCCTGGTACCTTCAACTAAGTATAGTTGAAACTCAGGTCCAAATGACTTTGGAGTCCTGACCCTTTTGCTCTTCCTGAGCACAGGTTCAGGTTGTTGAACCACAACCTCATCAGGGACCACGGATAGTTCACCATCAGGGACCTCTGATACACCAGTGTCATGAGTTCCATTAGGAATCCTCTGACTTGGTCTAGGGACTGATGAGAATCTATTCTCATCAAAATCTGCATCCCTTGATTCAATTATTGAGTTAATTGAAACATATTCATTAGGTTCAATAACATAGAACCTAAAAGCCTTGGAATGCTCATCATATCCAACAAAGATGCAGTCAATGCCTCTTTCACCCAAAGTCTTTAGCTTTGGATTAGGGAGTCTTACAACAGCCCTACAACCCCAAACCTTGAGATAATTCAGGTTGGGTTTCCTTTTAGTCCAGAGTTCAGAGGGTAACATTGCTCCTTTTGTTGGGAACCCTATTTAATAATGATAAGGTTTTAAAAGGTACCATTTTGAGGGGTCGTTTAAGTCCTTATTTGATCACTTTTGTATCCGTTATTGCTTAATATCGTTCCTTTTCACTTTTTAGGTCTCTTGAAGGCAAAATGCTGGAATGGCACTTATTTGGACGAAAAGGCGCGAATATACGAAGAAAATGGCCAAAGTCAGAATCGAGACACTCAAAGCTGCTGAAAACAGAAGGCGACGGCGTCAGGTGTTAATTGCGACGCCGTCGGAGGATTTTTGTGACGATACAGAAGCCAAAAACCCTATTTTCAAGTGACGACGTCGGGCTTTAAAAGAGTAGGCCGTTGCTACTCAGACGGCCTAGATGCGACCCAGACGACGTCAGAGACTGAAGGCGACGGCGTCACAACCTTAAGGTGACGCCGTCACAAGCTGATCAAGTCACAACATGCGCGCGAAGTAGTTGATATTGTTTTGGCCATAACTTTTGCATACGAACTCGGATTTAGGTGATTTAAAAGCCCACGCGACCGGAGCGAGAAAATCTACAATTTGCTGAAAAAATGGTTGTGACGCCGTCACTCTATAAGTGTGACGCCGTCGCTCTTTGCCGACAGAAAATCTGCCTATAAATATAACATTATAACTTCACTTTTTGTAAGCCCTAAACCCTAAGTCCGATTCCAGGGTTTAGGTAGGTGTTTTTCCAGCAACTTAAAGGGTTTCAAACACTCCATAAACATCGTGTAATGATTTGTTTGTTAATCCAATCCTATGGTATGTCTTCAATTATCATAATTGTTGCTTGCTCTTCATTAATTATGCTTGGCTAATTCACCTAGTGTTTGCTTATGATTGTATGAAACTTGTATATAATTAATTAGATCTTATTGATTTCTTAGTGATGCTTGTGTCTATCTTCATCATTAGGGTGTGACAATTTCAATGAGTCTAATTGGTTTAGTTTATAATTCTTGCATCCTACTGTCTCTTGTTTGATTGGTTGTTTCTTATCTTAGTTGATTAATGATCTAGTAATGCGATAGGTCATTCGTTGTGTACTTAATGCTTGATTCATCTTTGTGAACCTTAGAATATGATTACTTGAGTAGTTGTAGGCTAAACCATCCAAAGAGTGCCTTAGAGTAAGAGTTTATTATCCCCAGTGGGTTTTGTAGACGAGACCCTTTGGTAAGTTCAAAGAGTTAGGGATTAATGCATACCCTACGACTTTAGACACACAACGCGTTAAGAATAAGGACGTGACAATTCAACCATCAATAGGACGTGACAATTCAGTAGGTAGAATTGGATAGCTAGCAAGGAGTAATACATCATAAGTAGATACGCTTCACGTTACTGGTAGACCCATAATTTAGTTACTATCTTTTGGGATAGTTGACTAGCAACTAATTCCACCCTCCCCTCCAAAACCGAGATTCATAAAATATAAAAGTACAAAAATAATCATCCCTCACCTTTAGACTTAAATCGACATATACTTCAGCCTAACGACACTATTCCCCTAGAGAACGATATCAATACCCGTGGCTTACCCTAATACTACACTACAACGATTAGGTTCACTGCCTAGGGTGTTATAAAACTTGCTCGAAGAAAAGGAAGTTCCTTTGACCCCGAACGACGCGTATAGCGTTATCAAGTTTTTGGCGCCGCTGCCGGGGAATAGAATAGCTAGTTAGTAGTCCACCTCGTTTAGGTTCTTTGCTTGATTCCTATCAAGTAAATTTTTTTCATTTTTAGCTTTCTCTTAGTCTATCCCCCTTCTTCGTGACCTTTGTTCGTAACACCCATCACTTTTCATCATGGAGGATGATAACCAACCACCACTCATTAACCCACCACCAAATGACCCGCCAAGAGCCCGTACTCTTGGTGAATACTCAAGACCAAGCCACCTAGGCTATAGGAACACCATTGAGCTTCCCGACCAAGCCCAAACTACGGCCCTGCGATCCGACACCATCCGGTTGGTGCAAAACGGATGTGCATTCCATGGACTTCGTTCCGAAGATCCAAATCAGCATCTGAGGGATTTCCTCAAAATTGTCGATTCCATCGACCTTGATGCTACTACTCGGGAGACCACGCGCCTGCGTCTCTTCCAATTCTCTCTACGGGACCAAGCTAGTAATTGGCTTGAGCGACTTCCCGCCGGCTCCATCTCAAGTTGGGATGATCTTACCTCTCGCTTCCTTGCTCAATTTTTCCCACCGGGGAGAACCACTAAGCTTAGGAATGACATCTTGATGTTCCAACAACGTCAAGGTGAATCTCTCTACGAAACATGGACTCGATTCAAGGACTTACTTCATAAAGTCCCTCATCACGGCATTGATCTTTGGCTCCAAGTCCAAATCTTTTATGATCATGTCAACTTCCCCACTAAGCGATCCATTGACCAAGCGGCCGGTGGAAAACTTAGTGATCTCACCGCGGAAGAATCATGGGGTATAATAGAGGACCTTGCCCTCTACGATAATGAAAGTTGGGACGACCCCCGTGAGCTACCTAAAACCGTTAAGGCGATCTCCTTGCCTTCCATCAACTCACAACCTTCCGACCGTAGGATGATCGAACTTGAAGATCAAGTTAGATTCCTCATGAGTTCCTACAAAAATCCTAAGTCCTCACGACAAGTGAATCAAATCACTCTACCTTGAGAGTTATGCAGTGGTCCCCATGACACTCGTGATTGCACAAGGCTCCCCGAACAAGCTTTTGCGGACTACGCCTCCATACGTATCGACGGAGCGGGAGAGAAGTGGTACACTTTCAAACCCGAACAAAATAACTTAGGAAACTCGTACAACCCCTCATGGAGAAATCACCCTAACCTTAAGTGGAACCAAAACTCAAGCACACCCCAAAGCTCATCTAGTTCGCCCACTAGGTTCAATTCTCTTAATACCGGGAACCCCACTAATCTTGAGACAATTGCATCTAGATTTTTGTCATCCCAAGAGACTCGATTGAATAAGCTTGAAGCCGATTTTAAGCAAAAACAAAGCGAGATGACAACCAAGCTTGATGCCCTCTTAAAAGCCTTCAATGAACGGGAAGTTGGAGCACTCCCAAGTGATACCATAAAGAACCCAAAAGTGAATTCGATTGCGTCGACTTCATGTTCTAGTTCACCATGGGAGAGTGCACATCCATGCCCCTCGCACCCGATGATTCACTCGGTAAATGCTATCAAAAAGGGTTCCAAGCCATCCAAGAGGTACCAAGGCCCGACACCTTTGGTAGAGCCTACTCTTGAGAAACCCGTCAGCCAAGAATCCAAACCTAGTTTAGAGGAGGAGTACAAGGAACTCCATCAAGAAAAACCGATTCTTGAAGTCTTAGCTCATGCACCTTATTATAATGCTTTAAAAGAAAAATATGAGTTAGAACTTAGGCTTGGAAAACATGGGTCCGCTTTTGTGCGAAACAACTTACCTAAGAAGTTAGACGATCCCGGGCTATTCACTCTTCCATGTAGACTTGGAACTTCCAAACCACTCGACGCTCTAGCTTAGCCGAAGTTCGAATAAGTTAGCTCAGAGAACCCTACTGTTTTTAGATCTACGTTAACAGAGTTCTA